>NW_019280861.1:62878-75712 GCF_000648695.1 Onthophagus taurus
TCAACAAATCTTTCAAGACTATTGGAATTTGTATTCATGGAATCTACAAACGGCATTTTTAAATTCCTCTATGCAAACACTACTACCTGCCAAAAGAAGGGCAGAAGTTGAGCCGCGTAAACAGGTTAGCGTCAAAATAAAACTACAGGGTAAAAGAGTTTGCAAACTATTTGTGTTGAAAACTTTGAACATAAGCCAAAAAAGGTATGACAATGTTTTAAAGAACAGAAAACCTTCAGGTGTAGCTCCAACTGACCAACGTGGTAGACACATCCCAGCAAATAAGATTTCAGAACATGATATTGGAGTAATAAAGGCCCATATTCGGTCATTCCCGAAATATTCAAGCCATTATTCACGAAACAAAAATCCACAGACAAAATATCTCTCAGGCGAACTGAATATTCACAAAATGTATACATTTTTTTTGGAGTTTTGCCATGAAAATAGTATTCAACATACTGTTAAGGAGAGTTTTTATAGATTCATTTTTACAACGCAATTCAATCTCAGTTTTAAACGGCCTCACACTGATAAGTGTACAACATGCGATGCACTTGAAAACAAAATAAATAACGATCCTAATGCCGAGGTGGTGAAAAATAGTAAAATCCAGATCCCAAGATGTTCATTTACGTAAAGCAGAGAAAGCTAGATCAGAAAAAGATGATGCCAAGAAACTTGCCAAGGATAACGCAACTACTGTAAAAGGAATGTGTTTCGATCTTGAAAAACCTTTCCCCACACCTGTACTAACCTGCAGTAAAGTTTACTATCTCAGGCAACTGTGGGTGTACAATTTTGCAGTGCATGATCTTGCTAATAATCAAGCCTCAATGTTTATGTGGCACGAAGGTGAGGCATCGAGGGGATCCCAAGAAATCGGGTCGTGCCTAATTAGGTATGTTCAACAACTACCTAATTCAATAGAACATCTTATAGCATTTAGCGATAACGCAGGCGGCCAAAACAAAAATAACAACATTATTAAATTTTGGAGGCAGATTGTTCAGACCACATCTATTCAGAGAATAGACCATAAATTTTTGATTTCTGGGCACTCTTACATGGAATGCGATCAAGACTTCGGGATTATTGAAAAGTCCAAAAAAAAACCAATATATTTTTGTTCCGGATGACTGGTTCAACGTAGTGGCTCATGCAAGCCGAAAGTTTACAGTTGTAAGAATGGCCATTGAAAACTTTATGTCAGTTCAACCTATGAAAAAAAGCATAAAGGACTCTATTCCAGGGTTACGCAATGTTCAATGGTTTCGACTGGAGAAAGATAAACCGGATACTCTTTTATACAAGAACAGCTTTGAGGACATGGACTTTGTTGAATTTGATCTAAGAAAGCAGAAAAAAGACCGTCCAAATACTCATTATGAACTTAGCTTATTGTACCCTACACCACCACTTATAAAGACAGCAAAATAGGAAAACCTTCAACAACTTGTTCCTTTTATACCACCCATCTACCATAACTTTTATACAACACTAAACTACAAAAAATATTGCTTCAACTTGGATAAGGTAAACAAAATGCTAAAAAAAGTCTTATCATTAAGTGCAAAAGAGATGTAAGTTACATATTCGGATGCAAAGGGGTGTAAGTAGTAACGTCCCTTTACTTTACTCCCTGTATTTTTAGTACTAATGAATAAATTGAAATATTTCAAAAGTTTAAAAACAGTTAATAAGATACATCAGAAAAGTAAAAAAAATATTTTTCTAATTTTCGGTAGTCCTTGATTTTTCTGTAAGACTTTAACTTTGAGAGCCTTTTTCTCGACATCGCTAAATTTGCACTTAGATCCCTTTGCTTCTTACCGCCTCAATTATAAATTTATTTTGTTATTACAATATTTGTATTATTTTTTTACTGTTCATATTGTTTTTTATAGTACATACATACATTATAAATATTTTTATTATTGAATAGTTTATTAAAATACTCCCCAACATTGATCCCAGCAATGATTTTGCATAATATTTACATATGTGAAATCAAATTTCACGCGTGTGTGCCATACTAATCTAGAGTGCCTGACGGTCTAGTAATCTGGGAAGTGATAGCTGAAGTGAGACCTACCAACGAAAGAAGAACAAATAAGCTCTGGACAAGTGGCAAGAAAGGCTACTTGAAACTAAAAAACTTAATTATAAAGCAAACAGGTTGGTGAACAGAAAAAAAACAAAATGCGAGAAATAACAAAGAGCTTGAACTTCATTAGTGACAATCTGCTTTTTTTTCGAACTATTTTAATTTAAACATTTTTAGTAAGAAAAGCTGCAATGTCCGAATTTGGCTTGGAACCACTATAAAAAAGTAATCTTAAATTTCGACAAAGAATCTGAATCTAATATTATTGCATTTATAGAAAATCAGCCGGTGTATTTTATGAGCAAGATCGGTTCATACCTTGCGGTCATAATGGTGCAATTCTAAAATATATCTCGAAAAGATCTCATCTCAACCTCTTTGGCCAAGATGAGTCCTTTTCAAAACAATTATTATGGCATTAAGCCTCATGATTTTCTTAAAATTCAAAACATTGGGTGCAACTTATATTATTAATATTTGAGTTCTTTGTTGAAATGACTCAAAATAATTATGTGATCAATTACATAATATCCAGTACATAGAAAATAAGCAGAGTTATAAGATAAAGTTACATTTTGGATACTTTAACAAAACAAATTATCAAAAACGCAGATCCCAAAATGTACAGGTTGCACATACACATGCATTCCACAAAGAATTATTCTGAAGCTCTGTGGCAATTATTCTTTGTAGAACACTAGTGTACCTATCCATAGCACAGCCATAAAAGACTGATTCCTAACTACATATCACAAATATGAAATCATTAAGATACCTCAGCAGCATATTGTGGAAATAATATACATTTATGTGGATCTGATAATAACCTACATGTGACAGTGGAAAGTCACATTCAGCATCAATTTTCCTTTTTCGTAATTAATTTGATAGACCTAAGGAAGATCCATTAAATATTAGACAAAATATTTACTATCAACGTAATGGCCCCATTTTAGTTACACAATGATTGACCATCCTAAATCCATACAATTCGTCCACAAACTGAAACAAAATGAAAAACATGTAATTAATTAATTAATACGTATTGTAATTCATTAATTTATATGCACTATCTTTTCGATACTTCATAATTATTAGGAAAAATTATTATTGTGAATGCTACGAAGATTTATTACACCTGTATTTGTTGTAATTTGAATACTTAAAAATGTCCTTTGTTCAATCCTACCTTCGCAATTGTCAGTTTCTAACTTGGATACGAGTGTTGAAAGTTATTATTTGTATTCACTCTGCTGACTTTCATAGAAACGAGTGAGTGAAAATTTTTTTCACTCACTCTAAATTTTTTCAACCACCTACAACTAAGTACTATCGCCCCAACCTTATTTACTACATGGCGTAAGGGACAGAAAACAAACCCCCGCACGGTCGCTTTGCCGAGTACGGCCGAAGAATCGGGGACTGGAAGGGCGTACTCATTTTCTCTCGAACCTTTGCTCTAGCCTTGTCGTCTCTTCAACCCTGAAGTGCCNAACAACGGGGTTTGTCTATCAAAAGTTGGAATGAATTTTTAATGAAAAAATCTTAGTAGGCTTTGCAATCTTTGTCAGAAATATTTTTGACATTTAAATGTCAGTGTTTTCTTAGTATTATTATTGTTTCGCAAATTAATTTTTGAATAAAATTCTACCGCATTTACGCTCGTTCACTGGACGTTTCAAAATTTTAAATAAAACAATAATAATGGTAAGAAAACCACTGACATTTAAGCGTCAAAAATATTTCTGACAAAGATTGCAAAGCCTACTAAGATTTTTTCATTAAAAATTCATTACAACTTTCGATTAACAACGCTACAGCTTAACAGTTAGTGTTTGCTTAAGTCATTTTTTTCTCAGAAAGTATTAACTTTTCGAAGAACATCAGATAGGCAAAAAAGTTTTAGAATATTTTCATCTATCTAAATAAAATATTTCCAATGTATTTACCACCGTCATAAAAAAAATCTAGACAAAAATTGAACGGGGGTGGTTAAGTTTAGTAACTCAGAAGGGAAGAATGAAAGTACAAATAGGCTTGACACATGCCCTATTGTAAGCTAAACTTATTTCCCAAATTTCATTTTCCTGGTGTTTATGGTTTTCGGGAAAAAAAAAATAAACCAAAATTTTTCGCCATTTTTGAAGGGGCGTAGCTCCGCAGGGTAGTCGAAATCGCTCATAGTTTATATAAGAAAGGACCCGTAAAATTGCCTAAAGAATCACCCCTTGAAGTTTGAGCACGTCATTCAGATACACCCTGTATATTACACGCATAAATCTGCGGACAAAAATTGTTTCATCTCATGACTACTAGATTTTTTTATTTTTAATTTATTTTACTAATTGTAGATTTTGTTTAATAAATATTTTCAAAAGTATTCTAAAGTGTACTTTAAATTTGGTGCGTTCGTTTTTTTTTTATTAAAAAAAAACTTAAAGACAGGTTAATCTTAAAAGTATATTCAAAAATAATTAATTGATTAAAGATTATCATAGTTTACATTGTCTACATCTCTACATTGTTTACATGAAAAAGTTTGTGTAAACAATACGTATATTACTTGTAGACAATGGGAGTAAAGTAAACTTTATAGTCTACGGCACATCACTGAAGTAAACCTCCTTCACGAGCAATGAGTCGTAGTTTTTCCAACAACAATTTTGCTACGATGAAGAAGACTGTCAAAAACATATTTTTTCCGACGAGGAAACATCCACATTGAATGGACAAATAAAAAATTAACGTTGGGCACACCCAATATCCGCAAAACATCAATGTGTAGAGTGAAATAGTACGGGATACTGTCCTGAGTTCTTACTTTATGAGGAAACCTTAACTGGAGGGAGATATTTAGATTTTTTCAAAACGATATTATAATGTTGTCCCACCTGAATTCCAATGGCAGTTATTCCAACAAGATGGCGCGCCACCACACTTTAACAAGCTTTACTAAATCAGTTTTTGACACTTAAGAAATTGTTTAAAATACTTGGTTACCATAGTTACGCATGGCTACTGCTATTTTTATCATGTCAATCAAATTTCAAGAAGTTAATCTTTAAAATAGTTTTTCTCGAAAATTTTCTTATGTAACCAATATTAATATTGAGTGTCCAGAGTCTGAAAAAGAATTACTTTCATATTCCATATTAAAAATAATGGACTGCCATTTGAAAAAAAATATCGATGACGTATACGAAAAGATTGCAAAAAATTTAAATTTTTAGACCTGTTCAAAGTTTTTATAATTTATATATTAGTCGGCCGTTCCGTATTTTATTCGTTATTGTTATTCAGTTGTTCTGACGAGTTGTTGTAGTTGACATCAAAAAGCGTAATAAATCGTTCCGTGTAATTTTCCTTAAAAAGTGGTTTCAATCGTGTTAATACACACGTTCGATAGAAGCACTTCGGCTTTTATTTGCTATTCGAAGAGATACTTCTACTTATTCTACAAGAACAGTAAGATTTTTCCTTTTTGACAGTTTTTTTCTAACCCCCGCGTTTTTAAGTAACTTTCTATAAGCGTCTCAGATTTTTCCCGCGCCGGTCTCGACTATTTCTTAACATTTTTTGGTCCTTCGAGCCGGATATAATCGGAAGTGCGGAGAGAAGGCCGAGATTTTTTGAGACGTTTTGAGTATTTTTCGATTTTTCATTTTCGTTATTGTGTGTTTACGTTACCATGGCGACCGCTCGTGAAATTGACTTAAACCCGATTTTCGAACGGCAAAATGACATTCACGGGTTAATTTCTCGCACAATAGACNGTACTTGCAGATGTCCTAATAGGTAACATTTCTTTAAGAGTGAAAACTCGCACATTTTTCCCAATAAATTAATTTGCAATTGAAAATTGTATTGTATTGTTTAAAATTTGCTTAATATTTAATGTAATTGATACATCATGCTTTCATTACAATTTATAGGTTATTTATGTATAAAAGATAATATAGAAGATCTATTATTCAATTTAGAAAAAGTTTTCTTTGAACAGATAAAAACTATTTCATGCACACATTTTTTCAAGTTCAAGCAGTTTAGCAAAAGAAGTCTTACAAGATTTTTTTTATGGTTTTAAGTCATAATCAGGGTTGGGCATTTTTGCACTACCACTAAATTACACTACCACTGTTTATTCAGTGGTAGTTATAATGCAAAACCATTACCACTGAAAATTTAGTGATAGTGAAAAAGAACTTGCATTATCACTAAACCTTTAGTGATAGTGAAAAAAATGCACTATCACTAAACTTTTAGTGAAACATGATCTTTAACTAAACACATTTGAATTTATATTTTGTTCGGTATTAGTTATCAACTAGTTTGTTGATAAAAATGCTTCTTGATGTATAGGCGGTGTAACTAAACTATGACTTTAAGCCAATCTAGCTAAATAAATCACAACTTCTTGGTGTCAACAGCAGACTCATTTATTTGGCACTCTCGAAATTGCAATGCAGCTCAATAGTAATGAGTATAGATAGGCAGGCGGCAGCGTTGATCCGGATTAACTCGTTAATTCGGAATTATCTCGGGAGTTAGCTGCAGTTCATCCGGATTAAGTTAACAACTGACTAAAAACAACATTAAAAAATATAGAAGTTATACTTGAATAGTGATGGGACGGTATTTGAGGAACGGTATTTTGAAGCGGTATTTTTGAGGAGCATACCGCTTCCACGCAATTTTAAAATACCCGTTACAGAACGTTACTAATATACTTACATATTTGTAGTGATGGTACGGTATTTGAGGAACGATAGTTTGGAGCTTTATTCTAATGGAACGTACCATTCCGGCGCGCTTCTTAAAATACCCGATTCCAAACGTTACTAAAATTTTACCATGTACGTTTCCGATAAAGACAGTCAGGTTAAACGCCGTTATATTGATATTTGTTCAACGCTCCCTTAATACATTTTTTTTCAATTTTTGGATAGCGTGTATTTTTTTAAAATTATGATTATTATGGGTAGAGAATATTTAATTTTTTCTTAATTTTCTTCTTTTGCTTAATTTTTTCTTTCCGTGACCTTATGCAACTTACACAAGGTCACGGTATTTTGGTGCGGTATTTTGGAACGGTATTTTTGTGTAGCGACCGTTCCTGGAGCGCGGCATGGTTTTGAGCGGTATTCCCACCACTATACTTGAATGAATAAAAAAAATTGAATTAAAATTCTACTGGCAGTGGGACTCGAACCGACAACTTCGCGGCACAATTTTGATCAGATCAACTACACCATTAATCCGGATCAACGTTGCCGCTGTCTATGCTTTTAGTTACTATGGATATATTTAAGTGAGTAAATAGGCGAACAAGTACTATTTTTGGTTCAGTGCCGCTCGTATTTTTTAGTAAAATATTGCAGTGTTCAAAGTGCTTCAGTTTTGTAGTGGACAAAAATTATATTTTATAAAATGAGTATTAATGAAATAGATTTTGGAAGTGACGATTCATTTTGGCTTTTTGGCTGATCCCACTTTCGAGCCCAAACCTGGTTTGAGTAAACAAATTCGAATTAATGAAACAACGGAAACTACCAGGTGTGTACGTACTATCAGTGATAATGGGAGTACTGAAGAATTTCATCAAAAGCAACTTTCTGGCGTGAATGAAATTCTTTTTAATGGAGAATTTTTCAAAATAGTGGAGCAGGTATTTTTTAAGTTAAATACTTGCAAATCAAAATCTACATATATTATACGTATACACATATATTTTCATTACAATGTTTATTTAAGAGAGCTTCGACTCCATACCAAACGAAAATGGTAGGTATAATCGAAAATGGTAAGTATGCCTTAAGAAAATTAAAGGTTAGCTAGGCGTAAGCTCTAACTTTATACACCACTTACGCGAAAAACATCCACGCACATTTAATGATTTTCAAAAGAAAAGATCTGAAACCAGAAAAAGTTTGCGTGCTAGATCTGCAACTGATCGAGATCTTCTTTCTTTTATTTGCGAAACGTGCTCTCCATTCTCTATTATCGAGCATCCTAGCTCCTAGCTCCCCGAAAGAAGGATCCCCAGTGGACGGACAATAACCAGAATGCTTTCCGAGAGCCACACGGAGTTCAAACAAAAGTTGTCTGCAGATCTGGCCAAAATTGTATTTATATGTGCAACAGCTAATATTTGATCTGGATGAAAAAGAGCGTTTTTTGGATACACATGCCACTGGCTAGAGGTGATACCTTACAAAGAAAGTCTGCAGCCTTAGCATGCCGCAGGTTTAAAGGTTCTTTTGATCGAATAACAGATATCATTCGCGAAATCAATGGCCAGTGTAATATATCAGTCGGCAAAATACTATATACCATAACCGACAATGGATCAAATTTCGTCTAGGCATTTAGAGAATTTGGAGTTATTCTGAGTAACATCTTGTAAAATCTTGTAAAAAAGTTAAGCATTAATAAATTATTATTTTAGAGAGAAAAGGTGAAAATGAGAGCGACAATGATGATAGCTCCGACGATGATAACCAGTCAGAATACTCCAGCCCTGAGTTTTACAATTATACGCCAATTTTGTCAAAGCATTTTCGATGTGCTAGCCATACCCTCAACCTTTTGGCCACTACCGATTTTATAAAAATATTAGATGGCTCAACAAATCAGGCAGTTCATAGCAATCATAAAGCTAGTTTCAACAGGTTAGAAATAAAAATTCGAGCTTAAATTTATTAAGGGTACTCATTTAAAGGTGCAAAACTCTCGAAAACTGGACAAACTGTGCAATTTTAAACCCTCGCAAATGAAATATCAAAATTTGTATGGAAAGTCTTTTGAACAAAAGGGCCACTTTGCGCGTCAATTTTGTCACGCAAATTTGTGCAGCGTGCTGTGCAGCCCTCAATCAGCTATTTTGATGAGTACCTTTATTATATGTGTATTAACTTTTTACATTTTACTTAACACAGGTGTACAAAACTATGGAATAAATGTAATAGGCCAAAATCATCGGAAATAATAAAAACAGTTTTATCTTCATGGATGGAACTCACTGTATGATTCGGTTCAGAAGCTAATAGAAGTCAAAACCAGATTAGGTGAACTATGCTACACGCTGGAAATTTCTACTTTTAATGAGGAAGAAATTGAATATTTGGAAGAATATGCAAGAGTAATGCAACCTATCGTAGAAGCTATCGACTTCCTTCAAAGAGAACAAAATATGTTCTTTGGCTATTTCATACCCACTTTAGTGTCCATCAAAATAAAAATGCGACGTTTAGCTTCCGAAAACTTGAAATTTCTTGCGGAAATTAATATTCAAATGCAATCAAAGTTCTCAAAGTTACTGGAGAGGTTTGAAAAATATTTTCGTTTGCAATTATTATTCCCGATATCAAATTAAAATTTTGCAAAGACTATGCGCTGCAGTTTAAAAGACAACCGGTAGGGAAAGAAAATAATTTACAGCCTTCCATAAGTGCTTCCGTCATTTCTACTTTAATACATCATTTCTCGAATTTGAAGACGAGTCCACAGGTATTCGATTAAAAGAAACCAACCTACGAAATTTTTGTAAATAACTTCTTTTTTTTAGATGAAAATCAATATATAGACTCTCACAGAGCTATAGCAACCGAAGTAATTTTGTACTTGAATGACGATGATTGCACCGGTTTCCTATTATAAAAAAATGTTTTTAAAATACAACACCCCTCTTCCTTCCTCTGTGAGAGTGGAAAGACGTTTTTCCTTTGTTGGAATTGTCAATCGATCAACAAGGCAAAATCTTGCCAACCGTAATTTTGAAATGTTGGTATTAAAAAAAGCAAATAAAAAATGAATTATGTTTTCCTACTTTTGGTATGGCATAATTAGAAGTGTCTACTCAAAAATGGTTTATTTTGAATAAATTTCTTTATACTGCTTCAGCTTTAATAGTCTTACTTTTATTCTTCACCAGTGTTATGTTACTGACAATGAATAATAATGTTAATTATCACTAAAGGTTTTCCTAAATATTTAGTGGCAGTGCATTTTTTTTCACTATCACTAAAGGTTTAGTGGTAATGTAATTTTTTTTCACTAGCACTAAATATTCAGTGATAATGAAATTCGGGTTTTAACTACCACTGAAGAAGTAGTGGTAGTGAAACGCTTATTGCATTTATTTTTTAGTGCATTATGCCCAACCGTGGTCATAATACAGTGTATACATTATTGTATACATTAACCCATTTACGGTCGTTAGACCACCACTCTTAAAAAAAATCGTCTTAGTAAACATATTTTTTGCAATAATGAATAATTTTTTTCTAGAATTTATTTATTTTTTCTACCTTGGCCATAAATGGGTTAATTGGTGATGCGACAAGTCTAAGTATCAAGTGATTCTTGAAGTTGATTTTAATTTTTATAGTTATTTTTTGAGATTAATTTTAAAGCATTGGAATCGATTCTCAAAAATGAAATCAATTCATAAGAATCAAGTCGAATATTCAATACTATTCAAATCTGATTCGATTCAAATTGATACCAAAATAACAACTAATAAACAAAAAAGATCATAATTTTATCTTGATTAATTTATGAACAAATTTGACAAAAAAATTAAACTATTACCTGTTAAATTGAGAAATTGTCTTCAAAAGTTAGACTACAGGAAAACCATAGTTGATGTCATTATATTGCTGAACAAAATAACTTTCTTAAAGGTGTTTGTAATTTCAGTGCATGTTTAACTGGTGCACAACTGAGACAAATCGGTACTATCTATACTTTTAAAGGCATTGGCCTCACCTAAAATACAAAAAAAAAAATTAGATAAAAATATATCTCACATTTTATACCTATAGAAATGTATTATTATAACTAATCAGAAGTAAATGTCCTCAATGTATTTTTTATCTATCATAATGATAGATTTAGATGGGCACACTATTTATGAATATATTGCATTATATTATAATTGTTTACAAATTAAACAACAATAGCCCAGTTAAAGTAGCATTAGGGATTATGCAATTTCATTGAAATGAATAAATAAAAAATTAAAATTAAGCTAATTATTCAAATAGTATACCTTGGGCAGCTCGTAAACGATTTTTAAATTCTTCTTGACAATTCCCTAAGGTAACAAGAATTATTCTCTTAAGTTCTTCTAGGATTCTGATTTTTTGTTCATTAGAAGTATTTGGTCTAGTGGTGTAAATTTAAAGGAAGAAGTACAGCAGAGTCAAATCGGGCCTCTTCTCCAAATCCATCAATTGGAAAATAATTGGTTTAAATATACTCGAACAGGAAGGGCATAGTGTAGTGGCGCTCCGTCTTGTTGGAGAAATCACTGCTGCTGGAATTGAATTTATTTATTTATTTATACATAATACATTTACTATTATAAAATAATATAAGTTTCTTGTCATTTTACATTTTTTATACAAATTCTTACCTCTTCCATGCCGACATCTAGTTCTTAATCATCTTCGAAATGCAGAATTGAAAATCTGCCTCTTTTTTGTTCTTATTCGATGACAATTGACGGACGTTTTGACGTAAACGTTACAAAAGACATTCCATATGCAACATTTGGACATTTCTACAGCGCTTTTTATGCAAAAACTGTTAACACCAGAAAAGAAGCTTTTTCAAGATCAACTGTCAACTTGAATGGAAACTAGAATGGCGGCCAAATGTCAAGTACGTGCAAGGTTGCCAGGTGTCACGATTTATCGTGAGATCTCATGACATTACTTTTAATCTCACGATCTCACGATTTGACATGTACTTCTCACGATTTTATTACAAAAATAATATAATAATTTAGTGTTAATAAAATCAAAGTAAAATCATAGCATTATCAACTCGAATTGTAGATTACTGTAAATTTCTCTATTAGTTACATCTATTCGCCGCTAGATGGCGCTAAGAAATTACTCAAACTAATATTTTATTTCCTTTTAATTATATCACTTTTATATACAGTATGTCCCCGGATTGTGTCCCCGTAAGGTATAATTGACGATAAATTTTGGAATTCAAATTCCATCTTTTGCAATTAAAGTCTGGATGTCATAAAACGAAATATAACCAAGTTTTACGTCATATGTCCTCAAAGTACCAACGTTAACGCAAGAAGTTTGTTAACTGTTGCACGTAAAGTGGCCTTTCTGAGCAATGTACAACAAAAGTTGATTAAGATAAAATGTTTGTTATATTAAATTATAGCGATATACCGAATTTTACTAATGTAGGATATAAAAGCAAAATGCAGATTTTTAAATCATAAGATTAACAAAGCATTTTCGATCTAAACTAAATTAACATAAAAGCTTATTCAATGATACCACCAACACTAACACATAATTCAGCCCTTTTCCGACAGTGTTTATAACTTTTTCTAATATGGTCCAACGGAATTTCTCTAACAACAGTTTCAATTTTTTTGTTTTAAACGGTCTAAATTGTTATTAAAATTTTCAGTGTACACTTTTTGTTTTACATAACAACAAAAATAAAAATCCATAATAAATAAATCCGGACTTCTTAGCGACTATGGTTGCAGATCATATCTACCAATCCATTTTTTTCAAAATAACGTATTTAAATAATTTCTAATTAAAATGGTCGAATGTGGGCCGCAACCATCTTGTTGAAAATATAATTTATTGCGTTTTTCTAAATCCACGCCGTGAAGATAATTAAATAAACAATTTACTAGTATTTCCAAATATCGGTGTTGATTCAAATTGCCGTTTATGAAG
>NW_019280862.1:0-43340 GCF_000648695.1 Onthophagus taurus
CGATAAGGTTCGTTAAATCATAATTTTATTTTTAGTATAGGTCGGTAAAAAAGAAAACCAATATTTTGTTAGATTATAACCTATCTTTATTTTATACAGAATGTTTCAAATAACTGGAATATAAAGGAAAATGTTTCAAATACAAGTTACTTTATTAATCGTGCCGCATTTTTTGGTGATATTTGTTTATTTGTATTGTTTTTTCTTTCGTTGCTATGTCAACCAAGATTGTTATTTTAAATGGGATACACACATATTTTTTTTGCACACTTTGATCTCTCTATGCGATAAACATATCAAAGTAAGCGCCGAAATAACGCGTTGACAGCTTTAAATGTCAAAAAAAATGACAATTTCAACAATTATGAATAATTGGACCTCGTTTTGATTATCGCTTTTATCTCTCTAAAAATACAAGACTTCTCAGAATAGACAAGCTTAAACTATCTAAAATTGTTTGGTGCCTGTCCATTTTTGACAGCCATCACAAGCACGGAATCCGCGTGGTTTTTTAACAAAAAAACACGTTAAAAATAAAAAAAGTGCCGAAAAGTGACTAACATTAGATTAACTTCAGTTATAAAGCTTTTATTACATCATAACTAACTTCAAGTTTAAAATGTCAACCTCAATTTTGACATATTTGTAATCTTTATTAAAAATCCTTTAAAATGAGTACAAACACGACATATTTATCTTCAATATTAATGAAGTTATGGTCAACTTCCGGTTAAGAATGTCAACGTCAATTTTGACATATTTGTAATCGTCGTGAAAAATCCTTTAAAATGAGTCCAAACATGATACGTTTAATTCCAATATTACTCGAGATATAAGCAACTTCCGGTTTGAAATGTCAATGTCATTTTGACATATTCTTAATTTTTATAAAATGTCTTAATATTTGTCACAAAAATATAATTAAAAAAAATAAAAAATCAAGGTTGTATTAATATTTAAAAATTAAATTGTTATCTTTATTGTTGCTAACTTCGGGTTTAATATTTTTTATTCTAACTTTTTTGTTTTTTGAGATAAGTACGTCTTGTTTGGATTCATTTTAAAGGTTTTCTTTAATAGAGAATACATCATGAAAGAATGCCATGAAGTTGTCCATTTGTCTATTATATGATAACCAACTTCAGATTTAAAATGTCAACCTCAATTTTGACATATTTATATTCTTCATTAAATATCCTTTAAAATGAGTACAAACACGACATATTTATCTCGAATATTAATGAAGTTATGGTCAACTTCCGGTTAAGAATGTCAACGTCAATTTTGACATATTTGTAATCGCCATGAAACGTCCTTTAAAATGAGTCCAAACATGATACGTTTAATTCCAATATTACTCGAGATATATGCAACTTCCGGTTTGAAATGTCAACGTCATTTTGACATATTCTCAATTTTTATAAAAAAAAAAAATAAAAAATTAAGGTTGGTATTAATATTTAAAAATTAAATTGCTATCTTCATTGTTGCTAACTTCGGATTTAACGTTTTTTATTCTAACTTTTTTGTTTTTTGAGATAAGTGCGTCTTGTTTGGACTCATTTTAAAGGTTTTTTAATGAAGATGACAAATATGTCAAAATTGACGTTGACGTTTCAAACCGGAAGTGATTGTATTTCCATTAATATTAAAGTTAAATATGTCGAGTTTGGACTCATTTTAAAGGATTTTTTATGAAGTTGACAAATATGTCAAAATTAAAAGTTGAAAGTTCGAACTTTGGACTCACTTTAAAGGTTATTTTATGAAGATTACCAATATAATAATAAAATTAAATCTTTTTCTCTTTCTAGTTTCTCTTTCTAGTTTTAGTTCAATAAAAATATACAACATAGTAATATCTTATACTAACTAGCGCTATCTATAACTGCCACTAGAACTAGCACTAGACATGAAAGAGTTCATAGAAAATTCTGCTCATATTGAAACTTGCAAAAATTGAAGGAAAGTGAATTTATAAAAAAGTAGGAACTGACAAAAGTAGTTGTCTTTCTATATTTGTTGCTATAGATAACGAGATATATGATGGAGATTAAATAAAATTGATTAGAAATTCAGCCCATTATTTGCAAAAATTGAAGAAAATCTGGGTTTCCAAAGAAATAGGAAATGACGAACATAGTTATCTTTGGACTCTTGCTGCTATAAGCAAAGAGGAATGCAATGCAGCTCAAATTAATAGACTCGGAACTTCTACTCAAATCAAAATTTGCAAAAACTTATGGAAAACTAATTTTCTCATGAAGTAAGAAATGCCAGAAAGATTTTTTGCAATATTTCAATTTAAACATCAATTTAAACTGATCAATGATTTTGCTGAACCTGAAGTTAGCAAAAACTCGTGGAAAATTAGTATTGTAATGAAATAAGAAATGGCAGAAGTAATTTTTTGCAAAATTTGCTTCTTTAGACATGGCGAGAAGTTTGCTGCAGTTTTAATTGCATTGATTAAAGATTTTGCTCAACCCAAAATTTGCAGAAATCAAGGAAAACTAGGTATGCAATGAAACAGGAAATGCCAAGATTTTTTGCATTTTAAACATGATGAGGAATTTGCTACAGCTCAATTTAAATTGATCAATGATTTCGCTGAACCCGAAATTTGCAAAACCTGCGCAACTGGTGCGCATAATTCGATAAGGTTCTTTAAATCATGGTCGGTAAAAAAGAAATCTACTGTTTTGTTAGATTACAACCTATCTTTATTTTATATATTTAAAAAAATTCTTTAAAGAACTTTATTTGTTATTACAAACTATATTTAACAATACCTAATCTTTATTAAACTTTATGATACAAACCCAAAAGTAAAAATTAACTTTAATTACTTTCATTCCCACTTCTATTCGGACTTGGGCTTCTAGAATGTTCCGATCCACTTCTAGATCTACTCCTCGATTTACTTTACTTCGGGTTTAACGTTTTTTATTCTAACTTTTTTGTTTTTTGAGATAAGTGCGTCATCTTTGGACTCATTTTAAAGGTTTTTTAATGAAGATGACAAATATGTCAAAATTGGCGTTGACGTTTCAAACCGGAAGTGATTGTATTTCCATTAATATTAAAGTTAAATGTGTCGAGTTTGGACTCATTTTAAAGAATTTTTTATGAAGTTGACAAATATATCAAAATTAAGTTAAAAGTCCGAATTTTTTGGTTTTTTGAGATAAATGCGTCAAGTTTGGACTCTCTAATAATAAAATTAAAGTTGACATTGACAACTAAAAGTTTTTTCACGACTAAACCCAAATGTTTTTAGTTCTCTTTCTAGTTTTAGTTCAATAAAAATATGCAACTTAGTAATATCTTATTAACTAGCATTACCTAACTGCCACTAGAACTAGCACTAGACATGAAAGTAGAGTTCATAGAAAATTCTGCTCATATTGAATCTTGCAAAAATTGAAAGAAAGTGAGTTTGTAAAAAAGTAGGAACTGGCAAAAGTAGTTGTCTTTCTATATTTGTTGCTATAGATAACAAGGTATATGATGGAGATTAAATAAAATTGATCAGAAATTCAGCCCATTATGTGCAAAAATTAAAGAAAATCTGGGTTTTCAAAGAAATAGGAAATGACAAACATAATTTTCTTTAGATATTTGCTGCTATAAGCAAAGAGGAATGCAGTTCAAATTAACAGACTCGGAACTTCTACTCAATACAAAATTTGCAAAAAATTATGGAAAACTGAATTTCTCATAAAGTAAGAAATGCCAGAAAGATTTTTAGCAATATTTCCATTTTAAACATGACGAGGAATCTACTACAGCTCAATTTAAACTGATCAATGATTTTGCTAAACCCGAAGTTTGCAAAAACTCATAGAAAATTAGTATTGTAATGAAATAAGAAATGGCAGAAGTATTTTTTGCAACATTTGCTGTTTTAGACATGGCGAGAAGTTTGGTGCAGTTCAAATTAAATTGATTAAAGGTTTTGCTCAAACAAAAATTTCCTAAAAATCATGGAAAATTAGGTTTGCAATGAAATAAGAAATGAAAGAAGGATTTTTCTTGCAATATTTGCATTTTAAACATGATGAGGAATTTGCTGCAGCTCAATTTAAACTGATCAATGATTTTGCTGAACCTGAAATTTGCAAAAACTCATAGAAAATTAGTATTGTAATGAAATTTGAAAGTTCTGTCGTTCCTTCTCTTACCAGATTGCGCAACTATGGAACTCCTTGTCTGTCGAGGCTAGATGTGCTTGCTCAGCCGCGCAGTTTAGGCGGTTGATTATTCGAAAGACTCTGGATACTAAATTTTGATTTTTTTTCTGTTTTTGTTTGTCTTGGTACAAGTTAAAATGAGTTGTAGTGTTACTACCTTTTCTGTTCTTGTACCAATTTAGCCATTATAATTTGAATATTTTTTTCTTTATTTTAGTTATAAGGATTATTTTATTTTGCCTTGTTAATTATATTTATTCCTTTTTTTTTGTTTCTGGTCAAATAATTTTGCATCTTGTTTTTGTTATCATTATTTCTGGCTCAATAAACAGTTTATTATTATTATTATTAAATAAGAAATGGCAGAAGTATTTTTTGCAACATTTGCTATTTTAGACATGGCGAGAAGTTTGGTGCAGTTCCAATCAACTTGATTAAAGATTTTGCTCAAACTAAAATTTCCTAAAAATCATGGAAAACTAGGTTTGCAATGAAATAAGAAATGAAAGAAGGATTTTCCTTGCAACATTTGCATTTTAAACATGATGAGGAATTTGCTGCAGCTCAATTTAAACTGATCAATGACTTTGCTGAACCCGAAATTTGCAAAAACTTGTGCAAAATTAGTATTGTAGTGAAATAAGAAGCGGCAGAAGTATTTTTTCAACATTTGCTGCTTTAGATATGATGAGAAGTTTGGTGCAGTTCAAATTAAATTGATTAAATATATTGCTCAACCCAAAATTTACAAAAAGGCATGGAAAACTAGGTTTGCAATGAAATAAGAAATGCTAGAAGGACTATTTTGCAATATTTGCATTTTAAACATGATGAGGAATCTACTGCATCTCAATTTAAATTGATCAATGATTTTGCTGAACCTGAAATTTGCAAAAACTCGTGGAAAATTAGTATTGTAATGAAATAAGAAATGGCAGAAGTATTTTTGGCAACATTTGCTGCTTTAGACATGGTGAAAAGTTTGCTGCAGTTCAAATTAAATTGATTAAAGATTTTGCTCAACTCAAAATTTGCAAAAAATCAAGGAAAACTAGGTATGCAATGAAATAGGAAATGCCAGAAGGATTTTTTTTCCAATATTTGCATTTTAAACATGATGAGGAATTTGCTGCAGCTCAATTTAAATTGATCAATGACTTTGCTGAACCCGAAATTTGCAAAAACTGCGCAACTGGTGCGCATAATTCGATAAGGTTCTTTAAATCATGGTCGGTAAAAAAGAAATCTACTGTTTTGTTAGATTACAACGTATCTTTATTTTATATATTTAAAAAAATTCTTTAAAGAACTTTATTTGTTATTACAAACTATATTTAACAATACCTAATCTTTATTAAACTTTATGATACAAACCCAAAAGTAAATATTAACATTAATTACTTTCATTCCCACTTCTATTCGGACTTGGGCTTCTAGAATGTTCCGATCCACTTCTAGATCTACTCCTCGATTTACTTTTCGATTTTCTCGATCCCGATTCACTTCTAGATCTTGATCTAGATTTCGAACGTGATCTACTTCTTGAACCACTTTTCGAAGATCGACTTCTCGATCTACTTTTAGATCTCGATCTACTTTTAGATCTCGATCTACTTTTTGATCTCGACCTACTTTTTGATCTTGATCTACTTTTCGATCTTGAATGACTTCTTGAATGCGATCTAGATCTAGACCTACTTTTCGATCGACTTTGAGATCTTGATCCACTTCTCCTAGATCCAGATCTTGACCTTGAACCGCTTTGTGATCTAGATCGACTTCTTGAACCAGATTTTGATCGACTTCGGGATCTCCTCGCACTTTTAGATCGACTTCTGCTTCGACTTCTCGAACTGGACGAAGAAATTCTTCGTTTCCTACCTTTTGAGGTTCCCCAGCGATCATCTCCACTTTCGGCACCGGAAGCAATTTTAAGTTTGTCATCGTCGCTGTCATCTTCGCTCGTTGAAATTGTTGCTTTTGAAACGATTCTACTTTTTTGTTTTGCCGTGAGTCCATCTTCGCCGTCTTCTTTCCTCTTTGTCTTATCGCGTCTTTTGCTTCGTTTTGATTTCGGACGATCAGAATCGGAATCTGATCGACCTCCGCGTCCACCTCTTTTCGTTCTACCTCCGCTTTTTCTTTTATAATCTTTTCGGTCTCCCGATCGTTTTCGTTTTTTGGGCATTTTTTCTCTTTCTACGCGGTTAACATCACCTGCATCACTTCCGGAATCGCTGACGTATTGATCTTTTCGACTTCTTCCACCTTTTTTGGCAGAACGATCTGGTGGCATCTCTAAAAACATCATGGCGTTTTTAGTTTTTTCTTTGTATTCTTGACGGACTAGTAACATTTTTTCCTTATTAGCTTTCTTTTCTTCCTCTAAACGTTTTTGTTCTTCAAGTTGTTTCATTTTAAAAGCTGTTCTTTCTTCGTCTTGTTTACGACGAAGTTGTCGCTCTTCTTCGTCGACTCTTCGTGCTCTTGCTACGTGGTATTGAGCTTGAGATAGTAAATCTTGACATTGTCTTGCTTCTAATCCGGCTAAATTTACATCGTAACGCATTCGTTCACCGTCAACTGCTAAATAACTGAAATATCTAAAAACAAACTTTATTTTTAAAATACACCCTGTATATATTACAGGGTGTTTCACGTAACTGGTTCGTTAGAACATTTTTAAGTTCCACTATTCGTACAGTTTCATTCGGAACATTTGATCTAAAATATTTTCAAGATGGCTGCCACTTCCGGGCTACCGGAAGTAGACCATAACCTCGTATATTTTAAATGGAATGCTACAGTAAAAAATTTATACACTATTTTAATAGTCAACATATTTTCTTATGTACAATTAAAAAATGTAGCATTTCATTTAAAGCAACGAAGTTATGGTCTACTTCCGGTGGACCGGAAGTGGCAGCCATCTTGAAAATGTTTTAGATCGAAAGTTCCGAATGAGCAACGTACACTACCAAAATTTCAAACCTCTATGAATAGTGGAACATTAAAAAGTTTTAACGAACCAGTTACGTGAGACACCTGTATATATTACTTATTGTTAGGGTAAATGAAATAAATGTACCATGTTTTCGGAGATCGTTTGAAAATCCTAAATTTTGTTTATAGATGAAATAAATTTCAACTTCATTTAGTTGTAATTAGATTTTTGGCCAGATATTCATAGATATTCAATTGGTGAGAAATAAGTGAACTAAGTTTACCTACTGCTTTCGCAGAAATTTAGGGAAGATTTATGATTAGTTTATAACCTCAAAAAGTTTCGTTTCTTAATTTCCAACCGTTTTGGAAAAATTATTTTTTTTGCAAAACAAACGGCAAATCGATATGCGATTCTTAAAAATGTATATAAAATGAATTATTCACTTTGGAACCTTAAAATTTGGTATAACATAACCTTAAAGGTTCCTTTATAACCTCAAAAAGTTTCATTTCTTAATCTCCAACCGTTTTGGAGAAAATAATTTTTTTCCTTAACTCCACTTTTAAGAAACGTCAAATCGATATGCGATTTTTAAAAATTTATATAAAATGAATTGTTCACTGTGGAAGCTTATGATTTAGAACAACCTAACCTTAAACGTTCTTTTATAACCTCAAAAAGTTTTATTTCTTAATCTCCAACCGTTTCGGAGAAAATAATTTTTGCTTTAACCCCACTTTTAAGAAACGTCAAATCGATATGCGATTTTTAAAACTTTATATAAAATAAATTTTTGACACGGGAAACTTATAATTTGGTATAACATAACCTTAAAGGTTCCTTTATAACCTCAAAAAGTTTCATTTCTTCATTCGTATCCGTTTTGGAGAAAATAATTTTTTTCTTTAACCCCACTTTTAACAAATGTCAAATCGATATGCGATTTTTAAAAATTAATATAAAATGAATTTTTGACACGAGAAGCTTATAATTTGGTATAACCTAACCTTAGATGTTCCTTTATAACCTCAAAAAATTTCATTTCTTAATCTCCAACCGTTTTGGAGAAAATAATTTTTTTCTTTAACCCTACTTTTAAGAAACGTCAAATCGATATGCGATTTTTAAAAATTTATATAAAATGAATTTTTGACACGGGAAGCTTATAATTTGGTATAACCTAACCTTATATGTTCCTTTATAACCTCAAAAAGTTTCATTTCTTAATCTCCAACCGTTTTGGAGAAAATAATTTTTTTCTTTAACCCCACTTTTAAGAAACGTCAAATCGATATGCGATTTTTAAAAATTTATATAAAATGAATTTTTGACACGGGAAGCTTATAATTTGGTACAACCTAACCTTAAACGTTCTTTTATAACCTCAAAAAGTTTCATTTCTTAATCACCAACCGTTTTGGAGAAAATATTTTTTTTCTTTAACCCCACTTTTAAGAAACGTCAAATCGATATGCGATTTTTTTAAATTTATATAAAATGAATTGTTCACTCTGGAAGCTTATAATTTGGAATAACCTAACCTTATATGTTCCTTTATAACCTCAAAAAGTTTCATTTCTTCATTCATATCCGTTTTGGAGAAAATAATTTTTTTCTTTAATCACACTTTCAAGAGACGTGAAATCGATGAGATTTTTAAAAATTTATATAAAATGAATTATTCGCTCTGGAAGCTTATAATTGCGTATAACCTAACCTTAAAGGTTCCTTTATAACCTCAAAAAGTTTCATTTCTTAATCTCCAACAGTTTTGGAGAAAATAATTTTTTTCTTTAATCACATTTTCAAGAGACGTCAAATCGATATGAGATTTTAAAAAATTTATATAAAATGAATTGTTCACTCTGGAAGCTTATGATTTGGAACAACCTAACCTTAAACGTTCTTTTATAACCTCAAAAAGTTTCATTTCGTAATCTCCAACAGTTTTGGAGAAAATAATTTTTTTCTTTAACCCCACTTTTAAGAAACGTAAAATCGATATGCGATTTTTAAAAATTTATATAAAATGAATTTTTGACACGGGAAGCTTATAATTTGGTATAACCTAACCTTATATGTTCCTTTATAACCTCAAAAAGTTTCATTTCTTCATTCGTATCCGTTTTGGAGAAAATAATTTTTTTCTTTAACCCCACTTTTAAGAAACGTCAAATCGATATGCGATTTTTAAAAATTTATATAAAATGAATTTTTGACACGGGAAGCTTATAATTTGGTATAACCTAACCTTATATGTTCCTTTATAACTTCAAAAAGTTTCATTTCTTAATCTCCAACCGTTTTGGAGAAAATAATTTTTTTCTTTAACCCCACTTTTAAGAAACGTCAAATCGATATGCGATTTTTAAAAACTTATATTAAACGAAAGGTTCACCCTAAAAACTTAGAATTTGGTATAAGATAACCTTGAAGGTTCCTTTATAACCTCAAAAAGTTTCATTTCTTAATCTCCAACAGTTTTGGAGAAAATAATTTTTATCTTTAATCACACTTTCGAGAAACGTCAAATCGATATGCGATTTTTAAAAATTTATATAAAATGAATTGTTAACTCTGGAAGCTTATAATTTGGAATAACCTAACCTTAAACGTTCTTTTATAACATCAAAAAGTTTCATTTCTTAATCTCAAACCGTTTTGGAGAAAATAATTTTTTTCTTTATTCATACTTTCAAGAAACGTCAAATCGATATGCGATTTTTAAAAATTTATATAAAATGAATTGTTAACTCTGGAAGCTTATGATTTGGTATAACCTAACCTTAAAGGTTCCTTTATAACCTCAAAAAGTTTAATTTCTTAATCTCCAATCGTTTTGGAGAAAATAATTTTTTTCTTTAACCCCACTTTTAAGAAACGTCAAATCGATATGCGATTTTTAAAAACTTATATTAAACGAAAGGTTCACCCTACAAACTTAGAATTCGGTATAATACAACCTTGAAGGTTCTTTTATAACCTCAAAAAGTTTCATTTCTTCATTCGTATCCGTTTTGGAGAAAATAATTTTTTTCTTTAACCCCACTTTTAAGAAACGTCAAATCGATATGCGATTTTTAAAAACTTATATTAAACGAAAGGTTCACCCTACAAACTTAGAATTCGGTATAATACAACCTTGAAGGTTCTTTTATAACCTCAAAAAGTTTCATTTCTTCATTCTTAACCATTTGAGAGAAACTAATTTTTTTCTTTAACCTCACTTTTAAGAAACGTCAAATCGATATGCGATTTTTAAAAACTTATATTAAACGAAAGGTTCACCCTAAAAACTTAGAATTCGGTATAATACAACCTTGAAGGTTCTTTTATAACCTCAAAAAGTTTCATTTCTTCATTCTTAACCATTTGAGAGAAACTAATTTTTTTCTTTAACCTCACTTTTAAGAAACGTCAAATCGATATGCGATTTTTAAAAACTTATATTAAACGAAAGGTTCACCCTAAAAACTTAGAATTTGGTATAAGACAACCTTGAAGGTTCCTTTATAACCTCAAAAAGTTTCATTTCTTAATCTCCAACAGTTTTGGAGAAAATAATTTTTATCTTTAATCACACTTTCGAGAAACGTCAAATCGATATGTGATTTTTAAAAATTTATATAAAATGAATTGTTAACTCTGGAAGCTTATAATTTGGTATAACCTAACCTTATAGGTTCTTTTATAACCTCAAAAAGTTTCATTTCTTGATCTCCAACCGTTTTGGAGAAAATATTTTTTTTTGTTTAACCCCACTTTTAAGAAACGTCAAATCGATATGCGATTTTTAAAAACTTATATTAAACGAAAGGTTAACCCTAAAATCTTGGAATTTGGTATAACACAACCTTCAACGTTCCTTTATAACTTCAAAAAGTTTTATTTCTTAATCTCCAACAGTTTTGGAGAAAATAATTTTTTTCTTTAATCACACTTTCAAGAAACGTAATTTTTCAAAACGGCTTGTTGCATTAAAAAGAGGATACTTTAATTAATATATGGTGATATTTCCACAAGGATCCTTCACGAAATTAATTTTATAAACTCCTTTTTTACTTACTTTAATGATAATCCCAATTCATGAACAGCTTGTAGCACAGTTTGAAGAGTCGATTTCTCATCTTTAAGTATTTGAGTGGCTAATCTTTGTAAAACCAACGCAATGTTATATAAAAGGACAGTATCTTGAGGTGCAACCCTTCTCGCTTTTAAGAAAACCATTTTGGCCTCTTTTAATTTCCCCGCTCGGAAATAAGCTCTCGCTAAATATTGAAGTCCCTCGACGTGATTATATTTATAAAACTTCCTCAAACAATTCTCGTACATTTGAATCGCGCTAACAAACTGTTTCTGCTCGACGTAAATATGCGCAATATTCAACCAAACGTCACAAAAATCGGCGGTCGCTTCACGAACTTGCGCGAAAATATCACGAGCTTCATTAACACATCCTTTATGCGCCAAAACCGACCCAACTCCGTTAGCGGCCCAAATATTTTTCGGATCAATCTTTAAAACTTGTTTGTACATGGCTAAAGCGCGATCTTGATGTCGTTTTTCGCGATCTTTGTCTTTAGTGGGTAGATGTAAAGTTTGGAGCCAAACATTTCCCAACGCAATTAACGAATACGAATCTTGAGAAGTGGCGGGGTTCTTTAAAACTCGTTCATATTTTTTCTGACCCGGTCCCCATTCGCTTTTAGCTAAATGTAAGTTACCTAAAAGTGACCAAGCATCCGGATGTTCCGTGTTAATTCGAAGAGCCTCTTTAAACCAATCAGAAGCTTCGTAAATTTGACCTTTATCCCTCGCCATGCAACCTAATCGCAAATAACAATCAACATAATTAGGATGTTCTTTGAGTATATCTTTGTATAATTTCTCAGATTTATCGAATAAGCATAAAGCTTCGTTTAATCGCGCTAAATTATAAGTCGTTGTGACGGAAATTGAATTATAATATTGGGGATCATGTTCAGCTTCAGATTTAGCCCGAATTAAAGCTTCCTCCAAATTCTTTTTAGCCTCATCCAAATTATTTAAGCGATAATGTAACGCTCCAACGTTATTTAAAATCTCAGTCGGTATCTCAGCTTGGACATCTTTTTTTAATATCTTAATCGCAGTTCCATACGCGTTTAAACTCCCTTGTAAATCGGATTGCTCCAAAATTTGAGCCAACTCAATCCACGCTTCGATATCATCCGGAAATTGTTCGGTAACTTTTTTTAAATGATTCTTTGCGATATCCCTTTTCGATTGCGAGGTTGAATTCGCGTACAAAGATCCTAATATTTTCATGGTTTCGTAATTTCCAGGTTGGGCTTTTAATACTTTCTCAAAGCATTGCGCCGCGTTTTCGGAATCGCCCCGATAAATATACATTTGACCCAAACCAAAATGGGGTAAAACAAAGGGGGCTGGAGCAAATTGAGTTGCTTGATAATAATATTGAAACGCTTGATCATAATCGCCCTGTACGTGAAAAGCCCTTGCTAATTGATAACAACTTTCAGCTCGCATCGCTTCATTTTCGGTGTTATGGAATGCGTGTAAAGCAAGATGTTGCACTTTATTGTAATCCTTTTTAAAGAAAAAATGATTTGCTAAATGATTTAAAACCATCGGGTTCGAAGAATCGATCGTGTAAGCTTTTGAAAGCATTCGAACCCCGTTTCTTATCGATTCGGGTTGTTGTTGGTTCAATTTTAAAATCGCTAATCCCACTAAAGCTCCAACGCATTGCGGATCAAGCGATAATGATCGCTCGAAAGCTAAACGAGCTTTATCTTGATTGTTTAATTTCATGAAGCAATGTCCCATTCCTAATCGAACGGCGGCGGGACAACTCGGATTCGTTCTTAAAGCTTTTTTATAGAAAGCTAAAGCCCCGCGGAAATCTTTTTTGTTATATGCAATACAAGCTTTTCCTAATAACGAAGGAATATTATTCGGGGATTGATTCAAAACGAAATTAAATTGGGCATCTGCTTGTTCCATTTTATCGCCTTCCAGTAAACAGAAATAAGCTCTTCCCAATAAATGATTCTAAAAAACAACAAAAAAGAATTAATTAAACGATCAATAAATTACTTAATTCAATAAAAGTTGAAAAAGATGTTCTTTTTTTAACATAAATCGATAGGAAATTAAAAATCCTTTAAAATGAACCCAAACACGACCTATTTATCTCCAACCGTTATCGAGATATCTTAATTTTTGGAAAAAAAAAATGGCGATTTTTTGACATTTGACAGTTTATAACCTAACTTTTTCATTTTTTAACTCAAATACGTCGTGTTTGGTATCAAATTAAAGCATTTTTAATTCTTATTAAGATTATTTCAATATTTATCAAAAAATCGTTATATTTAATTTTGACATTTGACAGTGTCTAACCTAACTTTTTTATTTTTAACCCAAATATATCATGTTTGGTATCAAATTAAAGCATTTTTGATTCTTATTAAGATCATTTCAATATTTATCAAAAAATCGTTATATTTAATTTTGACATTTGACAGTGTTTAACGTAACTTTTTTATTTTTGACCCCAATATATCATGTTTGGTATCAAATTAAAGCATTTTTGATTCTTATTAAAATAATTTTAATATTTATCAGAAAATCGTTGTAATTAATTTTGACACTTTCTAACCTAACTTTTTTATTTTTTAACCCAAATATATCATCTTTGGTATCAATATTTATTAAAAAAATCATCCTGCATCCGACCAACACGGCTGAGCATGCCCGAGGAGTCAGACATAACCAAATTTTTTGGATTACTCGGGTAAAGTACTATTTGTTTCTTAATAAGGATCAATTAAAAAAATATTTTAATTATAAAGGTGTTTTTTTTTAACATAAATGGATAGAAAATTAAAAATCCTTTAAAATGAACCCAAACTTAACCTATTTATCTCTAACCGTTACCGAGATATCTTCATTTTTAGCAAAAAAAAATGGTGGTTATTTGACATTTGACAGTTTCTAACCTAACTTTTTTATTTTTTAACCTAAGTGTATCATGTTTGGTATCAAATTAAAGCATTTTTGATCGTTATTAAGATAATTGTAATATTTATCAAAAAAACGTTATATTTAATTTTGACATTTGACAGTTTCTAAGCAAACTGTTTTATTTTTTAACCCATATATCTTGTTTGGTATCAAATTAAAACATTTTTGATTCTTATTAAGATCATTTCAATATTTTTCAAAAAATCGTTACATTTAATTTTGACATTTGACAGTTTCTAACCTTTTTTTTATTTTTTAACCCAAATATATCATGTTTGGTATCAAATTACAGCAATTTTGATTCTTATTAAGATCATTTCAGTATTTCTCAAAATCGTTACATTTAATTTTGACATTTGACAGTTTTTAACGTAACTTTCTTATTTTTTTGACGTAAACATATCGTGTTTGGTATCAAATCAAAGTATTTTTGATTCTTATTAAGAAAATTTCAATACTTATCAAAAAAATCGTTGTTTAATTTTGACATTTGACAGTTTTTAACCTAACTTTTTTTATTTTTTAACTCAAATACGTCATGTTTGGTATCAAATTAATGCATTTTTGATTCATATTAAGATCATTTCAATGTTTATCAAAATTGTTCTATTTAATTTTGATATTTAACAGTTTCTAACCTAACTTTTTTATGTTTTAACCCAAATATATGATGTTTGGTATCAAATTAAAGCATTTTTGATCCTTATTAAGATAATTGTAATATTTATCAAAAAATCGTTATATTTAATTTTGACATTTGACAGTTTCTAACCAAACTGTTGTATTTTTTAACCCAAATATATCATGTTTGGTATCAAATTAAAACATTTTTGATTCTTATTAAGATCATTTCAATATTTATCAAAATCGTTACATTTAATTTTGACTTTTGACAGTTTCTAACCTAACTTTTTTATTTTTTAACCCAAATATATCATGTTTGGTATCAAATTACAACATTTTTGATTCTTATTAAGATCATTTCAGTATTTCTCAAAATCGTTACATTTAATTTTGACATTTGACAGTTTTTAACCTAACTTTTTTATTTTTTAACTCAAATACGTCATGTTTGGTATCAAATTAATGCATTTTTGATTCATATTAAGATCATTTCAATATTTATCAAAAAATCGTTCTATTTAATTTTGATATTTAACAGATTCTAACCTAACTTTTTTATGTTTTAACCCAAACACATGATGTTTGGTATCAAATTAAAGCATTTTTGATTCTTATTAAGATCATTTTAATATTTATCAAAAAATCATTACATTTAATTTTGACATTTGAGAGTTTCTAAACAAACTTTTTTATTGTTTGAACCGAAACTAAAATTTAAACTAGGTATCTCGAGTTATCTACTTTTTGTAAAGAAGAAACCTGTAGTTAAACAGATACCTAGTATTTATAAAAGCCAATAGATGGCGCAAAACTCGATTCTATTAATTACCTATTTTTTGAGTTATAATATTATAAAATAATATTTACCTGATCATACATAATAATTTTATCCGCAGTTGTGTATAATAAAGTAGCTTTTGTAAACAACTCCCGTTTTTTATCTTTATTTTTTTCTCGATTAGCTTCTTGCACATAATATGCAGCGAGCATATCGAGTGCTCGCATTTGATCCTTTTCATAATCACGATATGTAACATTCGCGTCAGTTCTTGAGGCATCCAAAATCTTAATGAAATCATTTATCTTCCCTTGCTTGTAATATTCCAACTAAAAATTGTTATGATATTATACAGCATTAAATAAACAAAATTAACTAAATTACCGCCAAATTAACCCAAATGTTTAAGTGGGTGTGTTCTTGTCGTAAAATACCTAAAACCTCGTCCCCATCCGGTAATTGATCCAAACACAACTCAATCACCTAAAAAAAAAGGAAGCGAAACGAAAAGTGAGGTTAGATTCGACGTATATACGAAATTATTAGTTTTTAAGGGTTATTACCTCATCGGTGTCCCTTAAAGGGATTTCTATAGATCCTGCCATCGTTTTCTTGGTTAGATTTGATTACATTACTGGGTTTTTAACGAAATTGAAACGTAAACTAACCTATTTATGTTTGACAGATCAATGAACGCTTGTATTTCCGGAAATAACAATCTAATTGAATTTAATTAAAACTAAATTGTTACATTTTAAAACAATTTTATGAAATGAATTAATTAACAATTAAAGACGTTTCGCAAATTACTTTTGGTTAAATAAATTTAAAAATGCGTTTAAGGGATAAAAACCGGAAGTTGAAATTGGCGGGAAATTTGAATGTTGATTTAGTTTATTTAAAATAACTTCGTTTATTAATTAATTTGGTTAACGATTAAATGATTTTATTAATTAAAATAAGTGGGAAATAATAAAAAATGATGTTTATTTATGAAATTGATCAAAAAAAAATTGATTATCTTACTTAAAGAGGAGCAAACACGTTCGAGGGTTTAGAATCGAAGGTAAAAACAGCCCTCACTTCGTTGTTTCATTACGAGCAACCGTGGGGGGTGTAATATTCAAAAGGTGGAGGGGGCGTCCAAATGATAGGGTGAGCGTCCCTCGGCGTCGCGACGCCGTAGTACAAAACACGCGTTCGTTTCGAAAAGCGTCTCTTCACGGTCGACGTCGGTCGGTGCGCTCCAATAAATTTTAAATATTACGTTTTTTCCAAATCAGAAATGTGTCTTTCTTATAAACTAATTTATTAAAAAATTCTTATTGAGTGCCCCTTTACATTTTTAGCGCATTTTTGGAGATTAATCCGTTGTTAAAATGTAAGTTTTACGATTACTTTGTAATTAATTAGTTTGAATTAGTTTTAATAATGAATTGTTTGCAAACTCAAAGTTGTGGTGATTGGAAAACGCTTCAAGTTTTAAAGAAACTTTCGTTTTATTCGAGTTTATTCGATGGAAGTTTCGAAGTTTTGCTATTAGTTAATGTATTGAAGGGTTGTAAATCGTTGGGAATAATGTTAATTATAATAAGATATTGTTTTATTCGATTTTTCGACGAAAGGGTGAATTTATTTTTAGAAGCAAATCTCCAATTTGAATTTATGGAAATGTAGGGAAATTTATGTTGGTTTTATTTACGTTTTAAAGTAAATTAAAGAATAATTTAAGTCCTTTTTCTTTTTGATATAAATGGTTATTAATATTTAATTTTTCTTGGTTGGCTATGTTAATAAGCATATTTTTGCATTAAGTTTCAATTTGATATAATGTTACTGTGAAGTTAAAGTTTTCTGTGAAGAAAACTACATTACCGGCTTTCTAAAATAGAATTCTTTAATTTTCATAAAACATTTAGAACGTTGAGTGGTCTTGTGTTATATATTATAACATTTTATAAGCGCTTAAACTAACATTATGAGCATATTTTTGGTTGCCCTGATCATTAATAAATTCTTTTTCCATAATCTTCTTCATTCTCTTGCCCCCATTTATACCGTAAAGCATTAGGGTTTTGGATACATCTTCCTATCTTTGCCATAGGCCATACTTCAGCGAGTTTCTTTCAATGTCTCCCTCCCATTGGGCTCTTGTTCTACCACACATTCCTTTTCTTTCTGGTCTCCTGTTGAATATTTTAGGTATTCTTACAGGTACATGTAACTTTGTTCGACTATGTATCAGACCAAGATTAGTTTCTAAACTGGAAAGTCCACTTCACAAAGTGAAAATCAACTTATTTCTTCTATCTACTAATTAAATAATGATTTTATTTAAAATCATTCGTTTTTAGGTTATGTTTTTCTTGGCATCTAAAGGATCATAAAAGAATTACGATGCTTATGAATAAATAATATAAAAAAGTAAATAAATAATAAAACTTACTCTGAGGGCGATTTGATTTAGTTAAAAGCATCATAAACACTTAAAAACACATAAAATATAGTTGTAAAGTTTCGTTCAAATTGACACCCGATTTTGACTGAATTAATACCAACCCCAAAATAAATAAAAACACTAAACGTCAATTAAGTAATTTCTAAATAAAATTATTAATGTTAAAATTAATTAATTAAATTATTAAATAAATAAAATTCGCGATTTAAATGAATAAAAATGGATTTTTTCAATATAAAAATGTAATTAATGTTGAAATTGAACGGCGACATTTAAGTGAAGTCGTCTAATTTACTACCAACCTAAAAAAAAAAAATTTTACTTAATGACAATAACAAAATAAATAGTTACTTCCTCTGTCCGATAATAGTTGCTACATTTCAGTTTAATGTAAAAATTATTGTAAATATGAAACGTACAAGCGATTTATCTAGATACATAAGGTAATATAAGAATCAAAGTGTGTCAAGACTAAAACCGACTTAGCTGTTGCACTTGTTTTGTGATAATTAGTTTCCTTACGTCAAATTTGACATTTTGAGCGATTTAACGGCTGTACATTCAAAATGGACAAAAATATTTCGGAATACATTCAAACAGGTGGAAAAAAGTGTAGAGAATTTAACAACAACCAACGTAAGTAAATTTTACATTATTTATTACAAAATGTCAGTCAAGGTAAACTTAAACGAGGCGCGATAAATGCCGCCTCACGCAAGTTTTCTTGCTCAACAATCTCCAAATTGTGGAAACGAGCTAAAGGTTGTCTAAACAATAAACTCATAAAAAGAGATGTGGACGGAAAGTCAAAGATTAAAGCCAGCAAATTGCAAACATTTCTTCTCTTCCTTTGTAATCATGTAAGGTGCCAAAAAGTACATTGCATGACAGATTAAAGAAAGGAAATAATTCGTAAGTTATTCACAGGAATTAAAATTTTCTTCTTTCTCTTGCCCCCAACACCTTATGGTGTTGGGTTTTGGATCCATCTTTTATACATCTTCTTATCCCTGGCCATATTTTATCTTCTTTCATTCGAACCAGATGACCATACCAACTTAGTTGTGTTCCCTCTATTTCCTATACCAGGTGATTTAAGCTTAGTTTTTCCCTGATATTCTTGTTCTGCGTCCTATCTCTTCTGGTTTTCCCCAATATCTTGCGTGGGTACTTAGCTTCCTTCTCTTTCGATTTTGACCGGTTTTGATATTTAATTACGCTTACTCTGGTAGCTGTCCCTAGTTCTCTGATCTTTTTCCATATATCCTTGAGACTCCACGATTCTTCTGATTTCTTCTACTTCTTTTTCTTCCAAAATTCTTAATTTCTTCTGAAGTTCTCCTTCATACTTCTCACTTTTTTCTTTCTCTTGTTTTGTGTATTCGATTCAGTCTCTTTTCTTCCCAACCACGCTACACTTTAAGTTTTTAACGTCTATGTTTTAAAGTTTAACTTTATTGTGATGTGTTTTTCATTGTTTAAAAATATTACATAAGGTTTTAATGGTTTTGATGTTGTTTGTTTTTAATATGTGCTTGAATAATATGATGATTTAAGATGATTTTTCAATTCTTCAAGTTTTAGTCTTTCGTATTATATTGTTGTTGTTTCTTTTGGAGCTGGTTTTAGGTTGGTATCAGTTATCAATACTTTACTTCTTTTTTGGGTTGGTATTAATATTTTTAATGTAACTAACTTAAGAACTGTCAATATTGTCAACAGTGTCAACTGTCATTTTTATTATTGTGTTTGTTGTACTTCTTGTTCTTCCAGAATTCTTAATTTCTTCTGAAGTTCTCCTTCATACTCCTCCCTTTTTTCCTGGTTTTTCAATTCTTCCAAGTCAATACCAACCCAAGAAACAGTAAAGTATTACTGTTTCTAGGGTTGGTATTAACTTTTAATGCAATTAACTCATTGAGGTCTTATTTATAATGTAGAGAGCGTATGTGGTGGTGGTGGGGGTAATCGGAAAGTCAGACATGTTGGATGTACCGACCTGAACTTAGCTATAGTTTCAAGTCTCTATTGTACCTACAATTATAACCTCACAATTCTCATAAACATATTGTTATTTTTATTAAAATTTGATTTTTGTTGAAAGTTTTCGAATTCTTTTCGTTTCACATATTTTTTTTTTTAATTTGGTAGGTTGGACGATTATTTACAACAGTCTATAAAATGTTTCTGGTTACTTGACTTGGAATTAACAATTGAAGACCTCGGTGTAAGAAGGTTACAACCAGGGACAACCACAGAACAGTAGTATAGACAACTCCTTGTCTTGATAAATGGACCTACCCCTTCTTGCACCGAGGTCTTAAATTGAAGTTCAAGTAAAGTTTAATAACTAACTTAAGAACTGTCAATATTGTCAACAGTGTCAACTGTCATTTTTATTATTGTGTTTGTTGTACTTCTTGTTCTTCCAGAATTCTTAAAGTCTCCTGAAGTTCTCCTTCATACTCCCTTTTTTCCTGGTTTTTCAATTAATCCAGTTTTACTCTTTTATATTATATTCTTGTCGTTTCTTTTGGAGGTGCTTTCAGGTTGGTATCATTTATCACTTTACTTTTTTTTGGGTTGGTATTAATTTTTAATGTAACTAACTTAAGATCTGTCAACAATGTCAACAGTGACAAGTGTCATTTTTATTATTGTGTTTGTTGTGACTAAAAGTAACATTCAAATTCAAAGTAACAATTAAATTTAATCAAAATAACTCAATTGAATAATCTTAAACAATCGAAGTGGGGGCAATACAGTTACAATTACAGTTCAAAGTGCTGATAATTGTCTTTTATCCTGGTGAAACCGATTAAAATCAACCGCATTAATCGTTGCGGATATCAAAGGGAGTCTCAGGTACGCTCGCTATCACCAAACGTCGTTCACATACAGTCGATTTTCCGGTAGAATTATCTCTGAAAGCTCTTTTGTGTGCAGATATTTGCATATAATATTTTATTAATTTTTCATTTTTTAGGTTAGTTCCATTTTTTTTAATTTTAATATTTATTGTAATTTGATTGACGAATTTATTATTTATTATTTTAATTTTATACATGTATTTTCCATTATAATTGGAAATTAAAAAAGTAAAATATGTGACAGCGGTGGGATTCGAACCCACGCCCTTTCGGACTGGTGCCTAAAACCAGCGCCTTAGACCGCTCGGCCACGCTGCCTATAAAACATTTTTATTTTTAACCAACTTAAAAAAATTTAATTTTATCAAGTACAGTGGCTCAGTTTATTTGATACACTCTACAGGATGATTCAAAAAACCGTTGACAGACTTTTAGAGTAGATAAAACACGAAAAATTAAAATGAATAGTCTTAATATACATGGGGTCGCAAATGCCTCGTTGGCGAGATATAGCGGATCAAAGTTTCTTTAAAATTAAACATTATCTGCTATAAAAAGCACTTTTTTGAAAATATTGTCTACGCCATTGCTCTCTAAGCGTGTAAAGTGTTTTATATTGTATATTAGAGACTTTTCATCTTAATTTTTGATGTATTACCTGCTCTAGAAGTCTGTCAGCGGTTTTTTGAATCACCCTGTATAGTTAAAATCTAAAAAGAAGTTAAAACAGAGAATTTTTTTCGATATAACTTGTAAGTAACAAGAATAATACCTGTAAATTAAGTAAAAAAACTTGGTTTTTAACAATATACAAATTAGACAACAAAAGTATTATTCAACTTTGTCACAAATTATTTCTTATTTCATACAGTTGAATTCAGATATTCTAAACTGTAATTAATTTGGTGTTGATTCGACCAGTTTTTTGGTTACTTGTGGCCTAATATTCTGCCAATCGCTGTAGAATTTGAATGGTTTATTCATTTAGGGTTTGGAAGAATATATTACTTTGCTGTTTTGCTACTCGGCATTAATAACAATGGATTGTATTACATTATTTTTGTCATTGGTGCAAATAAAACCACTGGTAGCTTTGCTGTCGATTTTGCTCTTGCACCTATTGAGCCGTATTTCTCTACAAATCTTCTTTTTACGTTTATTTAATGTATCAAATAAGCTGTAAACCACTGGCTATGGTTTTAATTTAAAAATTTATTTCATAAATTATATCTGTAATTAAAATTGTAAAAATTGTTCGAAACTTGGTAAAAAGTTTCAAAACATTAACTCTATACTATGCATAACAATTTCCTGTGCGGTCAATATCGATCCACCCGGTATTAAACCGCCTCCGATCTAAAAGCAGGTAGTATAACGAGGAAAGTCATTAGAATTAATAACGTTGGTGGCGTCGGGTCAATACTCAATACGCGTCCATACAAGAAAAGGGGGAACGACACATAGCGTGTTAAAAAATAAAAACAAAAAAGGTTATAAATTAAAAAAATTTATTTTTTCGCATCCCCACGATTTCCTCGAACGATATTAAAGCCGTAGTTTATCGAATAACCTCTAAATAAGTGAGATTAAAGTTTATTCCTTGAAGATAAACACAAATCAAAAAGAAAACAAGGGATCGAATTAGAAATAAAACTAAAAATTAAAGTAGACATTTAAGTCAACTTTAATTTTATTATTATATTCGTAATCTTCATTAAATAACCTTCAAATTGAGTCCAAACATGACGCATTTATCTCAAAAAACCAAAAAGTTCGAACTTTTAACTATTAATTTTGACATATTTGTCAACTTCATAAAAAATCCTTTAAAATGAGCCCAAACTCGACATATTTAACTTTGATATTAATGGAGATACAATCACTTCCGGTTTTAAACGTCAACATCAATTTTGACATATTCGTCATCTTCGTTAAAACACCTTTAAAATGAGTCCAAACAAGACGCACTTATCTCAAAAAACAAAAAAGTTAGAATAAAAAAACATTAAACCCGAAGTTAGCAACAATGAATTTTTAAATATTAATAGTAACCTTAATTTTTGATTTTTCTTTTATTATATTTTTGTTTTTGTGACAAATATTAAGACATTTTATAAAAATTAAGAATATGTCAAAATGACGTTGACATTTCAAACCGGAAGTTTGCTTATATCTCGAGTAATATTGGAATTAAACGTATCATGTTTGGACTCATTTTAAAGGATTTTTCACCACGAATACAAATATGTCAAAATTGACGTTGACATTTTTAACCGGAAGTTGACCATAACTTCATTAATATTGAAGATAAGTATGTCGTGTTTGTACTCCTTTTAAAGGATTTTTAATGAAGATTATAAATATGTCAAAATTGAGGTTGCCATTTTAAACCTGAAGTTAATTATCATATAATAGACATATGGACAACTTCATGGTGTTCTTTCATGATGTATTCTTTATTAAAAAAAAACTTTAAAATGATCCCAAACAAGACGCACTTATCTCAAAAAACAAAAAAGTTAGAATAAAAAAACATTAAACCCGAAGTTAGCAACAATGAAAATAGTAATTTAATTTTTAAATATTAATAGCAACCCTAATTTTTGATTTTTTTTTATTATATTTTTGTTTTTGTAACAAATATTAAGACATTTTATAAAAATTAAGAATATGTCAAAATGACATTGACATTTCAAACCGGAAGTTGCTTATATCTCGAGTAATATTGGAATTAAACGTATCATGTTTGGACTCATTTTAAAGGATTTTTCACGACGATTACAAATATGTCAAAATTGACGTTGACACTCTTAACCGGAAGTTGACCATAACTTCATTAATATTGAAGATAAATATGTCGTGTTTGTACTCATTTTAAAGCATTTTTAATGAAGATTACAAATATGTCAAAATTAAGGTTGTCAACAAAATCATACTCTAGATAATTTTAAATAATTTAAATAAAACAATGCGATGTATGATTAAACTTCTTTCTTGCTATATTTTTATTCAATTCCTCGGTACCGGTTTCAACGTAATTTATAAGGTCATCATCAGCCGAATCTACATGACCAAGAAATCACAATTACAAAAATTCTTTAAATAAATTAATCGTAATAAATATCTCAACCAATTACACATTAAATTAAACTTCACCATCGAGTTAAGTTAAAGTTTTAAATTTTCTGGATCTGAAAATGAGTAATATTGAAAACAGATTGAACTTTAATATTTATAGAAAACCTAGTTCAGTTGATACAATAATTCCATATGATTCTAATCACCCCTTATCTCATAAATTAGCGAGCTTCATGTATTTTACAGAACGAATTTTTAATTACCCATTATCACAACAAAATAAAATTGATGAATTTAACTATATCTTTGATATCTATCTAATTATCACTTTAATAATTATAACATTAATAAAGAGAGTGGTGTTTATCAGGCAAACTGGCCGAAAATTGGAAAATAGAATCATGGAACATAAAAATAAAACCAATTCTAATGTTTTTAAACATAAAATTGAAACAGGACACGAGATTGATTTTGAAAATGTAAAATTTTTCAAATTAGATCTTTTGGAAGCTCTAGAAATTAACAAATATACTAAAAACAAAAAAATATAAAATCCTTTTGGGTTTTTATGGCTTCTTTTTCTTTATATATTTCGTTAAAAAGTTATGTGTATTTCGTGACTCCATTTTGTAAAGACTTTTATTTGACCATAAGTAAAAATTCTAATTATAGATTTTTTATCTTTTTAATTTTGTATCGATTAATTTATTTAAAGAATTTTTGTAATTGTGATTTCTTGGTCATGTAGATTCGGCTGATGATGACCTTATAAATTAGGTTAAAACCGGTACCGAGAAATTGAATAAAAATATAGCAAGAAAGACGTTTAATCATACATCGTATTGGTTTATTTAAATTTAATCTTGCAACATGGATTTTACTCATTCTAGATAACTTTCTTCAAAAATTTTTACACAAAACATCATTTTGACTCTAGTATTTGTGGTTAAATTGATGCCACGACTTACAGAAACACCCGGTATAATCATAAAACGACTGACCACGCGGATTCTGTGCTTGTGATGGCTGTCATCAGTGTTCTGTGATAAAAACCCAAATTTTCAATAGTTTGAACCTGTCTGTTCCGAGAAGTCTTATATTTTTAGAGGGATGAAAACGAAAATCCTGAGCTGATATGGACATCTAGTTATAGAATAGCGAGAATTCCCAGAAAAGTAATGGACATGGGAAATAGTTGGAAAACGAAGGCCAAGGATAAAATGGGAGGATGGAGTGGAGGAGAAGAATATGGCGTAGTTTTAGAAGATCCCAACACTGTGATAGCATCTAGGAGAAATGATAAAGAAGAAGTTCTGAATTAATTTTATCTTTTTCAAAGCAAAATAAAACGGAGACAAGTGGATGCTACCACCTTCACTTCAAATTTAACTTGGTATTTAATAACCGGGGCCTCTCCTCCTAAAAGAATTTCCTTCGGGATATTAGAAATTTCTCAACTGTCCGATTAAAGTTCGTCGTCTGCGTTCGTATTATTTTCTATCAAATATCGATTCGTATTGTTCAATATAAAGAACAATTTTAAAATAATATTAATTTTGTGAGTGTTTCCGAAAATTTACCTTTCACCCTCTTCGTGTCTGGGAAATGAAAAAAAAAGGGTAAAAAGGTAATTTCGTTGAAACCGCACGAAAACAGCATTTCGTGTCTTGTAGAAAAACCGTCTTCGTAGGGATCGATTGCTTGCGGACGGCAATTTAACTTTTATTAGCATGACGTCTTGGGTTTGGTTCAACGTAATTTGCAAGAATCCCTTAAGGAAGGGGTGGAATGGGACGTCGAATGTCTTCGAACGAGATTTCTGTTCATTTAAACCACCCACACCATCGTCAACGACGACCGGGATTAATCTCTGACCGCGCTTTAAAATCCTTTTATAAAGACCATCTGAAAGGTTCACGACAAATTAACTCGAATGATTAAAAGTTAAAATGACATTTTCGGAAAGTAACTTAAGAATTTATTTTATTAGGAATAGAATAATAGTGCGAAGTCTTGTTTAAAGATAGAAGAAATTCATTTTGCAGATTTATGGAACGTGTAATTTTGATGGGCAGCGGGAAAATGGTTGAACGGCGTCGACCGATTTTATGCATTTATTATGCAAATTTGCACCCACCCTCAACCCCTAACGGCGTTCGTTTCGGATGGGAAAGGACGTAAAAATGATATTGTTGTCGTGATTGTCAAAACTCGTCGGTTTATTGTGGCCCTAAATTAGCGATTAAATCCGCTTTTGATTATTTATTACGCTTCCACCGATAACAACCCGCGTTATATATGAAATGTCGTTATTTTCATTTCGGTAGGAAAATTAATTGTGTTACAGAGGGCTCACAGGGGATGGATAGTGTTCAATAATCTCGATTATTTTACAAATTATCAAGATTTCGATTTCGTTATAAATAATAAAAGCAATTTTAAATTCCTTTGAATATTATAATTTATGAATAAATTTGTGTAATTATTAATAATTCGAAATTTAATCAAATCAAACGTTTTAATTAAATTGTGTTTAAAATTTAAATTTATTAAATAATATTTTTAGTATATATACAGGATGTTTCATGAGAAATGATACATACGTTAATATGTTACAAATTGTTATAGATTTAGTGAGAAGCCCCATCATGCTAGAAAATCATATTGGCTCTGGTAGCCAAAGGAATATCTTCTAACAGTGTTGGAAATTGATTTTAATTTTTGCATTAACTCAGTTACCTCATGAAACACCTGTATAATAGAGTTTTTAGGGTTGGTTATGGTTGGTGTTTTTGTATTGTATACAGTTTTTGAAAGAAAAGTATAGACAAAAAACACAAGAAGCAAAGGAAGCTGTAAAGAGAGCAAAGCTGGAAACTTGGGAAGAATTTTGAAGGAGTTAAATAAAAATTATAGGGAAAGTCAGAAATAATTTTGAAACGTAGTGAAGAGACCACTTCAGACGACCAGGATCCTTCAAGAAATTAATTTTATCAAAACTTCAAATATTGTTTTCTCAAAAACTAAAAGTTATTTTTCAAAATGGGTTGGTTATTGGAAAGAGGACACTTTTATTAACACTTTGGAAAATTTTCATACTCATATTCCAAGAAATGGATTTTATACGAATTTTTAAAACTTAATCGGCGAAAATTGCAAAATTCGAAAAAATTGTCGATTATTTCAAAAATTTATTTCTTAAGAACTAAAAGTGATTTTTCAAAACGTCTTTTTGCATTAAAAAGAGGATACTTTAATTAATAATTGGTGATATTTTCACAAGGATCCTTCAAAAAATTAATTTTATAGCGAATTTTGAAAGTTATCCATGAAATTTGCAACTATCGAAAATTTTATCAAAACTTCAAATATTGTTTTCTCAAAAACTAAAAGTTATTTTTCAAAATGGGTTGGTTTATTGGAAAGAGGACACTTTCATTAACACTTTGGAAAATTTTCATACTCATATTCCAAGAAATGGATTTTGTACGAATTTTTAAAACTTAATCAGCGAAAATGGCAAAATCCGAAAAAATTGTCGATTATTTCAAAAATTTATTTCTTAAGAACTAACAGTGATTTTTCAAAACGTCTTTTTGCATTAAAAAGAGGATACTTTTGTTAATAATGGGTGATATTTTCACAAGGTTCCTTCAAAAAATTAATTTTATAGCGAATTTTGAAAGTTATCCATGAAATTTGCAACATCGATAATTTTATCAAAACTTCAAATATTGTTTTCTAAAAAACTAAAAGTTATTTCTCAGTTACCTTTGAGAATTGAGCACATGTTTTTAGGAACTTTTTTGCTTAAAATGAACAAATCTATAACATATTAACGTATGTACCAATCCTCATGGAACACCCTGTATAATAGAGTTTTTAGGGTTGGTGGTATTGTATTGAAAACATTTTTTGAAAGAAAAGTACAGACAAAAGAGACAAGACGCAAAAGAAAATGTAAAGAGAGCAAAACTGGAAACTTGGGAAGAATGTAGAGGGAAGTTAAATGAAAATTATAGGGAAAATCAGAAACAATTTTGGAACGTACTCAAGAAGTTAAAGGGGGCTAAAGCAAAACTATTACGGAACATAAAGAATCAGAATGGACCACTTCAGACAACACAATAAAAACATGGAAAACCCACTATGAGGAAAAATTTAAACAAGAGGATAAGGAAAAAGGAGAGGAGAGTCGAGAGGAGGAAGAAGATATAGAGGAAGAGCAGATAAGCGAGGAAGAAGTGCGAATAGCCCTAAGCGAAACACAAAACGGGAAAGCAGCGGGTGACGACAGTATATCACCAGAACTACTAAAAAGAGGAGGTCCGAAAATAGTACAGTGGCGGAGGAAAATATTCCAGCAGACTTGGAATACTGAATCAATACCCCACGAATGGGAAAAGAATATAATCGTGCCAATCCATAAGAAGAGAGAAACTCTGAAAACTACAGCCCAATCTGTCGTGCACTCAAACTTTACTTAAAAATTCTAGAAAAACGGCTGAGAACCCAGATAGAAGAAAAACTCGAAGAGGAACAAACGGCATTACGACCAAACAGACAAACACAAGACCACATATATCTACACACTTAGGACCAGAAGGTGTATACCGAGATAACATATTATGTAGCTTTAACCGAACTGGAGACAAGTCCAAAAAGCAATCAAAAGCGTATACCATAATGTAATGGGAAGGGTTAGGCTGAATGGAAAGCTGTCAGAAGAGTTCAGAATGGAAAATGGAGTAAAACAGGGTGATAGTTTAAGCCCACTATACTTTGTAGCGTACGTGGACTGATTAATAAAGCAAGTTAAAAGATCTACATTCGAGATCTTATATAGGCGGACGATGTTGTACTAATGTCAGGCTGAGTAGATGTCCTATAACGAAACTAGTAATTCATCACTATCATGTATTTATTGATAAAAACGGATAACTTAAATAAAAATATCGAAAGTAAACTCACTCATTCAGCTATACGACAAGAATCACATGGAAATGTATCTACTATAAAATATTTATTTGAAGTATCAGTAAGTACAGGGTGAAATACAGGGCGAGGCAGAATGGAAGGGTGTTTTTAAAATGAGAATAACTCAGCTGTTGTTTAATTGACAAAAAGTTTATTTATGAAATCGGAGGTTACAGTTATGGTAGCCCCTTGTGCATTTTCGAAAAAATAAGGTCCAATCAATCCAAGACGGTTTACAGCACATCAAACGGTGACTTTCTCACTGTGAAGTGGGCATTAATGAACTTCACGATGGTTTTTTACTGCCAAATATTGGATGTTCTATTTGTTAACAGAAAAGTTCAAATGAAAGTGAGTCTCATCGGTCATCATTATTACTGGTTCATCAGCAAAAATCATTTCCATTTTTCAGCGAACTACTGGCGTTGTGCAAAATCTCCTTCTTTCAGTTGCTGGGTAACCATAATTAAGCTTATAGGGGTGAAAGGAAAGGTCTTGGTGAAAAATTTTGCGAAGTGTACTACTACTCATTTTTACTACTCAATTGGTCTTGCAATTGCTGCTTGTCTCACCCTTTCTACTGACCCAGGTGTACATTTCGAGAACGACCATGAGGCTTTTGAGTCGTTGCTAATGCCGTTATTCTAAAATTCTGTACCTATCTGTTGATTGTGTCACATTTCGGAACTGAAACATAGGTCAGAACATAGATCAAAAGTCAACACCATAAGTTAGTTACATTAAAAATTAATACCAACCCAAAAAAAAAGTAAAGTATTGATAACTGATACCAACCTGAAAGCACCTCCAAAAGAAACAACAACAATATAATATGAAAGGTTAAAACTGGAAAAATTGAAAAACCAGGAAAAAAGGGAGGAGTATGAAGGAGAACTTCAGGAGAAATTAAGAATTCTGGAAGAACAAGAAGTACAACAAACACAATAATACAAATGACAGTTGACAATGTTGACAGTTCTTAAGTTAGTTACATTAAAAATTAATACCAACCCAAAAAAAAGTAAAGTATTCATAACTGATACCAACCTAAAAGCACCTCCAAAAGAAATAACAACAATATAATATGAAAGACTAAAACTTGAAGAATTGAAAAACAAGGAAAGAAGGGAAAAGTATGAAAGAGAAATTCAGGAGAAAACCGGCCAAAATCGAAAAAAAAGGAAGCTAAGTACACACACAAGATATTGGGGAAAACCAGAGAGATAGGGTGCGGAACAAGAACATCAGAGGAGAACTAAGCTTAAACCCTATGGTACAGGAAATGGAGGGAAAACAACTAAGTTGGTATGGTCATCTGGNACGGATAACTTAAATAAAAATATCGAAAGTAAACTCACTCATTCAGCTATACGACAAGAATCACATGGAAATGTATCTACTATAAAATATTTATTTGAAATATCAGTAAGTACAGGGTGAAATACAGGGTGAGGCAGAATGGAAGGGTGTTTTTGAAATGAGAATAACTCAGAAAGTTTATTTATGAAATCGGAGGTTACAGGTTACAGTTACCCCTTGTGCATTTTCGAAAAAATAAGGTCCAATCAATCCAAGACGATGGTTTTTACTGCCAAATATTGGATGTTCTATTTGTTAACAGAAAAGTTCAAATGAAAATGAGTCTCATCAACTACTGGCGTTGTGCAAAATCTCCTTCTTTCACTTGCTGGATAACCATAATTATGCTTATAGGGGTGAAAAGAAAGGTCTTGGTGTAAAATTCTGCAAAGTGTACTACTGCTCATTTGGAGTGCGGCAGTCCGTTTTAGAACAGAGCGCTGTAGTCTTGCAATTACTGCTTGTCTCACCCTTTCTACGGACCCAGGTGTACATTTTGAGAACGACCATGAGGCTTTTGAGTCGTTGCTAATGCCGTTATTCCAAAATTCTGTACCTATCTGTTGATTGTGTCACGTTTCGGAACTGAAAGATAGATCAGAACATAGATCAAAAGTCAACACCATAAGTTAGTTACATTAAAAATTAATACCAACCCAAAAAAAAAGTAAAGTATTCATAACTGATACCAACCTAAAAGCACCTCCAAAAGAAACAATAACAATATAATATGAAAGACTAAAACTTGAAGAATTGAAAAACAAGGAAAGAAGGGAAGAGTATGAAAGAGAAATTAAGAATTCTGGAAGAACAAGAAGTAGAAGAAATCAAAAGAATAGTGGAGTCTCAACGATATATGGAAAAAGTTCAGAGAACTTGGGACAGCTACCAGAGTATGCGGAACTAAAATATCAAAACCGACCAAAATCGAAAAAAAAGGAAGCTAAGTACACACACAAGATATTGGGGAAAACCAGAGAGATAGGGTGCGGAACAAGAACATCAGAGGAGAACTAAGCTTAAACCCTATGGTACAGGAAATGGAGGGAAAACAACCAAGTTGGTATGGTCATCTGGTGCGAATGAAAGAAGATGGAATATGGCCAGAGATAAGAAGATGTATAAAAGATCCAAAACCCAACACCATGAGGTAAAAATGGGGGCCATAGAAAAAAGTAGAAGAAAATTTTAATTCCTGTGAATAACTTACGAATATTTAATAACATAATAACTATTTATTTTGTTATTGTCATTAAGTAAAAATAATTTTTTTTAAGTTGGTAGTAAATTAGACGACTTCACTTAAATGTCACCTATCAATTTCAAAATTAATTGCATTTTATATTGAAAAAAATAATTTTTATTAATTTAAATCGCGAATTTTATTTATTTAATAATTTAATTAATTAATTTTAACATTAATAATTTATTTTAGAAGTTACTTAATTGTCATTTAGTGTTTTTATTTTTTTAGGGTTGGTATTAATTTAGTCAAAGTCAGCTGTCAATTTGAACGAAACTTTACAACGATATTTTATGTGTTTTTAAGTGTTTATGATGGATTTATGATGCTTTTAACTAAATCAAATCGTCCTCAGAGTAAGTTTTATTACTTATTTACTTTCTTATATTATTTATTCGCAAACATCGTAATTCTTTTATGATGCCAAGAAAAACATAACCTAAAAATGAATTAAATTAGTAGAATTAGTAGATAGAAGAAATAAATTGATTTCCACTTTGTGAAAGGATCAAGCGCAACTGATTTCAGTTTAGAAACTAATCTTGGTCCGATACATAGTCGAACAAAGTTCCACGTACCGTTAAAATCTAATTATCTCTCGAAAACGACCCCCATTCTTTTTGTAAGAGAAATCGGGGTGAAACAGTAACAATTAGGAAATATTGGGTTTTGTGGGCCGCGATTTATTATTTTTTTAATGGTATTCGATTGGATTATTTTATCTAAAGAGTTTCACTCGAAACAAAATCCTCTTAGCGCGCGAGAAGTTAAAAACCCCTTTTGTTGAGTTCAAGAAGAGGCAATAAAAAAATATCGATTGGGGGTTTTAATTTAGTTAAAAACTCTCGTTTTATTTTTTAAAAGTGAGCTTAAAAATTGAGGTGAGAGAAACTTCGAGAAAAAAGAAAACGAAATTAAGTATTTCCGTTGTTTGGTTACGACGAATAAATCTCCCTTAATATTTTCTTAAGGGCCAGTTTTTATTAAAGATTAATTCCTTTCATTACTTTAGAAACGTTTTGACTTCTAATTGTGCTTCTTTAATTCATTTTTTCTTGTATTATTTAGTATTATTTAGATTAATTAAGCGTGCGCATAAAGTTTAATTAACGTTAAAGGTTGTTTCGAGTCAAAGAAGCTTATCTTGTATTTAATTTCCTATCTTGACGTTCATACGACTTCGTCTACCGCTATTTCTATGGCTTTGGTAAATCTTAAAAGTAGCTTCTATCATAAACACCGTCATTTTAAGACGGTTAAACATTAAAATTTTGTGTTTCTAACAAAACATTAATTTCCCAGGGGGGTTTCTCCAATTTGTACTAAAATAGAAGGGGTAGGAATCTCAAGCATAATTCTTCGCAAATTACGACGTATACCGGTGTCAGATTGCAATTTCCGCTTTCTCGCGTTTCAAATTTCACCCGGATGGCGCGAAGATTTATCGTAACATTACTTGGATAGCGTTTAATGTTTGATAATTAATCGGGGGATGGCCCGACGGGCGTCGCAATGTCGTGTTTTGAAGCGACTGTACGTCTAGTATCGACATATAACTATTTTACGAAGGGGGCCGAAACTAAGGGGAAGCCAAAATCCCTATTCGATAATAATACACGAACCGACTCGTCCTAAAACGGATATATTTTCGGTTATCATTGATGAATCAGCTTATTTAAAATCTTAAAATGTGACGTCTAGTTTTTGTTGGTAAACGAGCGAAAAAGGAGAAAAACCTGTGGGGAAACGGAGGTACTAAATTCAAATCGCTCGAATTGGGTGTGACACTGGCACTTTATCCTCTTTGTCAGTGATTTCCTTAGGGACACCTGCGTCCCTGCAAAACCGAACTCAAGACTTCCGATTAGATTTTAGTGAATTTATAAATTACCCCAAAAAATTTATCTTATAGCAAACTATAACTGCAGTGAATTTCACTTAAGATGCAATATACTATAAAAATATAGTTCCAGAGAAATCAGGACCTATGTTTTTGTTGAACTAAAAGTGGAACTAACACTAGATCTAGAACTAGATACCCGAGTAGTCGGACATAACCAAATTTTGTATTTGTTTCTTAATAATGATCAATTTAGATTTTTTTTGTTATAAAGGTGTTTTTTTTTAACATAAATAAATAGGAAATTAAAAATCCTTTAAAATGAACCCAAACTCGACCTATTTATCTCCAACCGTTATCCAGATATCTTAATTTTTAGCCAAAAAAAAATGGCGTTTTTTTTGACACTTGACAGTTTATAATATAACTTTTTTATTTTTTAACCCAAATATAGCATGTTTGGTATCAAATTAAAGCATTTTTGATTCTTATTAAGATCATTTCATTATTTATCAAGTAATCGATATATTTAATTTTGACATTTGACAGTTTCTAACTTAATTTTTTTATTTTTTAACCCAAATATATCATGTTTGGTATCAAATTATAGCATTTTTGATTCTTATTTAGAGAATTTGAATATTTATCAAAAAATCGTTATATTTAATTTTGACATTTGACAGTTTCTAACCAAACTGTCTTATTTTTTAGCCCAAATATATCATGTTTGGTATCAAATTATAGCATTTTTGATTCTTATTTAGAAGATTTCAATATTTATCAAAAAATCGTTATATTTAATTTTGACATTTGACAGTTTCTAACCAAACTGTCTTATTTTTTAACCCAAATATATCATGTTTGGTATCAAATTGAAGCGTTTTTGATTCTTATTAAGATAGTTTCAATATTTATAAAAAAATCGTTGTTTAATTTTGACATTTGACAGTTTCTAACCAAATTGTTTTATTTTTAAACCAAATATATCCTAAAATATTTAGAAATAAAGGACGTATACAGTGGTGATTATTTATTTTTATTTTTTTTACCGGTTTCGGCACATTGCCGTTTTCAGAAGAATTCTACAAAATTAAAATACAATAAATATTACAAGATGTTAGAAAAATATAATAATAATGTGCAAATGAATAACAATTCTTATTAGTTAGGTTATGTAAATTGAAATTTTGTTAGTTTGAGTCAACACTAAAAATCCCAAAAAATAACAAATTAAAACTTACGTCAAAATCTCTATAAAAGTAAGATCCAAATTATATATGACCACAGTATATGTCCTTTATTTCTAAATACTTTATCCAATGTTGGTGATATGGATGATACTACAAAAAATAATACAAATATATCATGTTTGCCAACAAAAACCAACATGGCTGACCACGCCCGATTGGTCGGACATAACCAAATTTGATATATGTTAATAAGGATCAATTCAGAATTTTTTTTTTAATTATAAAGGTATTTTTTTTTTAACATAAATGGATAGAAAATTATAATTCCTTTAAGATGAACCCAAACTCGACCTATTTATCTTTAACGGTTATCGAGATATCTTAATTTTTAGCAAAAAAAATGGCGGTTATTTGACATTTGAGAGTTTATAACCTAACTCTTTATTTTTTAACCCAAATGTATCATGTTTGGTATCAAATTAAAGCATTTTAGATTCTTATTAAGATTATTTAAATATTTATCAAAAAATCGTTGTATCTAATTTTGACAGTTTCTAACATAACTATTTTAGTTTTTAACCCAAATGTATCATGTTTGGTATCAAATTAAAGCATTTTTGATTCTTATTAAGAGCATTTCAATATTTATCAAAAAATCGTTATATTTAATTTTGACATTTGACAGTTTCTAACCACACTTTAATTTTTTGACCCAAATATATCATGTTTGATATCAAATTAAAGCGTTTTTGATTCTTATTAAGATCATTTCAATATTTATCAAAAAATCGTTATATTTAATTTTGACATTTGATAGTTTCTAACCTAACTGTTTGTCCCGTTATCCGTTTTACATTAGTACTAGCACTAGACCTTGAACAGAATCATGCGGGTTTAGCCGTCTCGACAGACGTGCGGCTAAATCCGGATGTTTCTAGTTCTCGGGCTAGTGTTAGTTCTAGTTTTGCACTAACACTAGACCTAGAACTACAAACATTCCATTTAGTCTTACGTTTCTTAAGACGGAAACTCAGAGTTATAAGGACGTCACCTTTTTCAAGCAAAACTTTTTTTGCAAAACTACCCAATGCCTGTACTATTACGCTATGTTGTACTTTATGTGGATTTGCTGTATTCATACGTTGCGAGTATGATGAAATTCCCGGTATAACAATAAGTCAATAGTCTAAAATACGAGAGTTCCGCATCGAGATAATTAATCCTAAACAAACATTTCGTGTAAGTAACAACCAGACGTACCGAGAACATTTGTTGACTTGTTTATTTTAACCCCAGGTTTAATTAAAAAAATTCTTTTCACTTTAAAATTGAAAAAGATTTTTTGCTTCGATATTAGAATACGATTATAAAGTGGAGGGAATTGGGTAGCAGATCAAAACTTATTCCATTTCGTATCCTGAAAAGTATTAAAACGAATCGGAAGGAAACTCTAAGAAGATCTTAGTCCCTAACAAGTTTACGTTTTCGGGTGTTCAATCTGGAACTCTCAACGTTCATAATCCGGTAAATCCGCGCGCGGAGTTTTTAAGTTTTAAGACGCGTCCAGTTGAAAGCCCTTCGCGATTCGTTAGTTGTCGAACGTGAAATTCGCGAAACGATTTGCGTTGACGGTAAATTCCTGTGTTTAAGCCGATTTTTAAGCTTCTTTCGCCCATCGGTTGTATCGATTCGATTCGTACTTCTCTACACAACATTTCATGTAGGTACGGGAAACGCTTCCGCTGCGAAACTAACCGCATTCAACCGCCGGAATCCAGTTTCTACGCGATCGATTGTCCCCGAGAGTGTTGTAAGTGAAACGCTTCGTATACTAACCACCTGTTATTTATTATTAATACGGTACAGGCAAAAGGGCAATCATGGCTATTATAAATTAGTAATCAATTCTTGATGGTGGTATAGTCACAAAAGAGAGAGGCTTCCCTTGTGTCTGTAGCAAAGAGTAAGTAGGAAACTGTAATGGAAGCCGGCGATATTGTATCCCGGGGATGTACGGGAACTTTGACGATGTTGTAAAACTAGCGTCGCGCGAGAGTACCCCCCAGTAACGGGAAATGAACTGGGTGGTAAATTTTAAGAAGAAAATGTGTGAACTTGTAATATAAGTAAGATTAAGATTTTAGTTTTTAAATATAACTAATTATTCTCAGATATGTACAGGGTCTTACAAGAGTTTCGGTACATAGTGAAATGAAATTTGGAATATATTCAAACATTAACAAACAATACTTATAAAAAACTAGGCATATTTGTTAAAGACTGTATTGAAATTTTATGTGACTTTGAGATACTCCTAGATGTAATTGAGATGCACACCAGAAAAAGCTATCAATTTTTTAGTTAAAACCCTATAACAACCAAATTCTTAAAATAGATGTATTTGTTATTAGAATAGAGTGGTAACATGAAAACTAATAACTATGAAAGTTAGAATTATTAATAAAAATTGCTCCAAATGAGCCATAAAGACATAATTGATCATCTATTTTAATTAAATTTTGTCAATTTTTTAGTTAGAATCCCATAAAAGCTGTAATCGCAAAATAGACGTATTTGTTATTAAAGTAGTTAAGGGTAGTAACTTTAAAACTTGAAACGATTGAGGTTAGAGTTATCGATGAAAATTGTTCATAATGGACTACAAAATTATAATGCATAAGCTATTTTAACCCAAATATACAGGGTGTCTCACGTAACTGGTTCGTTAGAACTTTTTTAGGTTCCACTATTCATAGAGGTTTGAAATTTTGGTAGCATGGGTTGTTCATTCTAAACTTTCAATCTAAAATATTTTCAAGATGGCCACCACTTCCGGTCTACCGGAAGTAGACCACAACTTCGTTATTTTAAATGGAATGCTATAGTTTTTATTATACCTTTCAATTATACATAAAAAAATATGTTGACTTTGATAAAAGTTGTTGGTACCTACCATTTTTTGTTTTCGAGTTATTTTGATTTTAAGCTTTTTTTGGCAAATTTCACCATGCTCTTTAAAAGCCTATATCTCAGTTAACGTTCATTAAAAAAACCTCTAAATTGGCACGATTACTCTTCAGATGTTGCCAAATAGATTGTCATTTCTTGTATCAGAGTATCTTATACAGGGTGGTCAAAAATTGAATTACCGTTTCTCCATATTCAATGGCTAGAAAGTCGAAAATTTTAAATGGAATACCCCGTATTTTTTTACCCTATCAGAAAGGGAATTTAATTCTCTACAAATTATCTATAAACATTCCTATACCTATTTATTGTAGTTTCCCTGATATTGGGACATTAATCAAAGCATGCACGGAATGCGGGAAAACGTTTGATTTTTTTATTAGAAGGCAATGGAATTTTGACAGTTTTTGGTCCATATTTGTGTTATTGTTGTTGTTACTTACTTTTGATCACGAGTGAAAGTCATTGTATATCATGGCAAATTATTCCAACGCCGATATTTTAAATTTGTTTTATATTCATGGCAATGGCCTCCACGATCTCCAGATTTAACACCATTGGATTTTTATTTGTGGGGTCACTTAAAAAATCAAGTGTACAATTCACCGATCAACACACGACAAGAGTTGCGTGATAGAGTGATGCGTGCACTACGTACTATTGATGGCGACCAACTTCTACGGGCCACAACCGTAGAAGTCGAAAGAAGAGTTGAAAAATGTTTAATGGTGAATGGTCAGCATATCGAACAGTTTTAATTTTTTTATAATTTTAAGTTTTTGTTTTTTTATATGTTATTCATTCTAATTTCTGTTATTAAATTGTTGTTTTTCATTGTTTCATTTATTCGTTTTTCTGTTGGTTATTTTTGGTAAATAAAAGCGAGCAAGCTAAAGGTTATTCAACCATAGTTAATTGTAGAAATAATACCAATAATAATTTAAATAAATTAAACGATGAACTGTCAAAATGTCTTGGCCTGCTAACAAAAACACAAACGGGCTTTGGGATTCTATGTCTGATTTTGATTAATTTTCCAATATCAGGGAAACTACAATAAATAGGTATAGGAATGTTTATAGATAATTTGTAGAGAATTAAATTCCCTTTCTGATAGGGTAAAGAAATATGGGGTGTTCCATTTAAAATTTTCGACTTTCTCGCAATTGAATATTGAGAAACGATAATTCAATTTTTGACCAGCCTGTATAAGATTCTCTGATACAACAAATGACAATCTATTTGGCAGCATCTGTAGAGTAGTCGTGCCAATGCAGAGCTTTTTTGAATGATCGTTAGCTGAGATATGGGCTTTTAAAGACCATGGTGAAATTTGTCAAAAAACACTTAAAATCAAAATAACTCGAAAACAAAAAACGCTAGGTACCAACAACTTTTATCAAAGTCAACATATTTTTTTACGTATAATTGAAAGGTGTAATAAAAACTATAGCATTCCATTTAAAATAACGAAGTTGTGGTCTACTTCCGGTAGACCGGAAAGGATGGCCATCTTGAAAATATTTTAGATCGAAAATTTAGAATGAACAACCCATGCTAACAAAATTTCAAACCACTACGAATAGTGAAACCTTAAAAAATTCTAACGAACCAGTTACGTGAGACACCCTGTATAAATTTTTTAGTTACAACCTTATAAAAACTGAAATTTCAAAATATAAGTAGTTGCGTCTATACTCTCTCAAGAACCGACCACATGGAAAAGTCAAATCATACGCAAAAAATTGGTCCGACACCACTGCTGAGCTACCTTAGTCTTGTACGTGATGGCTGAGGAACTCCTGTTGCAATGTCCAGGGGGTCCGTTGAAGTAAGACTGGCTCCAAGGAAACACTTCTTTTCTCAGAATCTCATCAATGCAGTTTTTGATCAAAAAAAATTAGCTCGGTCTAAGTCACTCGGGTCCAAACCATAACTTCAGAAACATTGGGAAAAGTTGAGTTCAGCTGGAGTTTAAACGTTTTACATGATCAAGCCAAAGAAAATCGAGTCAAGTTTTGTAGATAGAAAACACGTTTGATTGGAAGAGCCTTCTAGATTCCTGGATTAGAATCCACAAGATTTCTTTTTTTGAGGCTATATGAAAGAACATGGTTACTGCGAATGAGTTACGAATCCTGAAGATGTCACACCTTGTATTCACGCTGTCGTCGCATTGATTGAGATAAGTATGTTGCACAGAGTAATAATGGTTTGCTTACACGAACACTTTTATCCAGAAAGTTTTCAAAGAGACATTCTATCAATGTTGTTGGTGCTGGTTTAAGCAACTTGATATCGAAAGGAAGAGGTCTTTCTTCATACAAAGTGCCTCTCAGAAGTAGAAGCTGAAAGCTTAACTGCCCGCATCATCGCCTAGTAGAAAGTTAGAGTTGGACTCTTGGAACATATCAGTTGTAGATCGTTTGATGAGATACTTCGTTTCGATGAACTTGGTTGTTTTTCAAGATGTGCTTAAAGGTCGCCGCATCCTTTCGTGGTTGAGATTGCAGATATTTAAAGCTAATAACCTCAATTGGTAGCCATTGAGAGGCATTAAGTGCAAATGAAAATCAATGAGAAAAATTTTATCTTTCTGCAATGCAGCCAGTGATGAGTACTGGAAGGAATTTAACTCATTTTGAGTCGTTGGAACTTATTTGAATTAATCTCAAATTGATTTTGAAGTGTACTAGGAGCAATTACTGGAGGATATGGAAGAATTACTGGATTGATATAATAAATAAATAAAAAAACAAACTAAATATTTTAACAACTTCACCATTATATTTTAAAAAGCGTGCCCGTTGGCACGTTAAGCGATTATCGCGGTTGTTAATTAATAGACAACCGTGCCGTTACCGCCGCCGACGCGCCGCATCGAAAATGTTCATCCTCGTATCGCGTTCCGGTCGAGTTCCAAACACGTTCAAACGCAAACAAATTAAACACGGTCATTTTTTAAAACCGACCCCGTCCGTATGGAGACCCGTCCCCGTCCATTGTCACCGGGCGATGATGCATTCGACGTAACGCGGCCGCTCGTAATTAAAAAAAAATTAAATAACCGCGAAGCCTGTCGATAACACGTTTTGTATACCGAATGTTCGCGTGACAATGCAAAACACCGTTTTCACAGCGTTCAAATTTTCAATTTCGTATCAAATCTAATTAATTCGGAACTTAAAATTAAAAAAATGTTTTAAATATTATTACAGGAAAATTTTGATATAAAGGATCTCGTTAGAACGGTAGATCTAGTTTTAATTATTATTCAGGGTTAGTTTGACATAAGTTAGACATTTAGTTTGCTTTCTGTACATTTCAACGGAGAAACTTAAAAATTAGTAGCGTTTATGAAGTGTGTATAATATATTTGCAAGTATGGGTGGTAAAAAAGAAAAGCGAAAACCTTTCATTCGTGATATTCTGAAACATCAAAGTGAGAGTGTGACCAGTGCAACCAAGAAGATGAAAATGACTACAAAATCGTTATGTACGCTGTGTTAATTAATTATCATTGCAAGTATGCAACCAATATCACAGTATTCGTTTTGCAATACGCAACTGGCGTTATTGGTTGCATACTTGCAATGATGACGTATGGTACGATAATTAATTAACACACTGTGTTATCTTGCCTTTTGATAGACAATCATGCCCATGACATCAATCGGAGATTAATATTTGTTATGAGACTATTTGGTATAGGAGTGAATGGTATTACAATGTTTTGCGCTTTTTTGTGTTTACCGAAGCCAGTTTTCCATTCTTTGAAACATGGAAAAAGATGTGATTTTCATCTCTACTTGCTGTAACAACATTGATTGGATGGCGTACTGGTAAAATAGTTGTTCTGGAAATAAAGTCAAAAATTTGCAAGAAGTGCAATACTGGAAAGGTAAAAAACCATACCGGATTTTTAGGAAAAATGGAAGTGGATTCCGTCGTAGAGATGTTTCAAGATGCGAAAAAAAGCATAATTTAAAGTACTGTTTTACGTATGAGATGGATACAGTAAAGCTTTCAAAGGTATTAAAGACTCCAAACCTTACGAAGATATTACTACAACGATCATGTGCAAAAGCGGATGGGTTCGCATTTACGAAATTAAAGAAAGAAAAGCAGGAGAGGTCTAGGAGGTAAAGGAAAATTAACGGGGAAATTAATTGATGAACTTTCCGTATGTTATGGATTAGATATTAGCAGAAATCATGATTCCGTAAAGATTGTGAAAAAGGAAATCTGGGCTACATTGTATCACAAACGTTCAATGGATGAAAATCCACAACACGACAGTTGTCCAGTCGGTGTCGACACGATCCACAAAAACCAGCAATGGATAAAGATCTTTTCAACGCTGTGAAACCTGTACAGGGTTTATCACAACAAGCTGAGTCTATATGTATGTGGCAAACTACTGGCAACTTAATGGAATGTAGCAATTTTTATTGAATTTTCGAGATCCCCGCTACATTTTAATATAATTTGATATAAGTTATATTATATATAATTATTTCAGTTTTTTCAAAAATTTTGGCGGATACAACCCATCACAATAAAAATAATGTTTCGAAATTACACTTTAGTCCGGCCAAATATTCTCAGGGTATGCACAGAGAGGACCCATAGCTTACATAACCCTTGAAAAGTTTTTTAAAAAATTATACAGGATGGTCAGAAATTTGTGCCGAACTTCCCTATCTCGAAAAGTCGAAAACTTTATTTTTTTAAATGGCAACCCAAATTTTTTCCTTCACTAGCGTATTGTACGCTGGAAAATAAGGGAATTTTGTCATGACAGAGGAGAAACTTGAAAAAAAATGAAATTTTCTCAATCATTAGTCAATTTAAAATTATCAGTTGGCTTTGGTTTGAAGCAACCAAACTCGAAGAAACAAAAACCATCGTATTAAAACAAATAATTTGATGTTTACGTAGCAAACGTGTTAATCATGTTCCGTTTAGGATTTAGTAATTGTAGAACCTATGGCCAGATTGTTGGAAAGCACAAAAGAGTTAAACCAATCGTAGATAACGAAGAAAATAAAATTACAGTTTTGGTGTACTTCAGAGCGTATGCTGAAAATTCGTTATTAGATGCTAAAAGAGATTTGGGAATATCTGAGAAAAGAAGAATTTAAGAAAAACATAACTTTCATCCTTATTCTTACTCATTGGCACAAACTTTAAGGACGGGTGACAATCAAAGGAGAATTGAGTTTTGTGAAAAAATAGTTAAGGACATATGAGGCAAACTTTCACCGGCATAACTCTTCTTATTGGAGTGATACTAACCTATATGCTAACACATATTTCGTGAAAGACAATTTCAAGGATACTGGAGTTTTAATATTTTAGCTGCCATAAAAAATGTTGGTGTGCTAGTGCTGCACTTTTATAACGAAAATTTGAATGGTAAGCTTATTGGAAATTGTACAGCAAATTTTAATGTAATCTTAATAAGAATCAAAAGTGCTTTAATTTGATACCAAACATGATACATTTGGGTAAAAAAATAAAAAGTTAGGTTAGAAACTGTCAAATGTCAAAATTAAATATAACGACTTTGAGAAATACTGAAATAATCTTAATAAGAATCAAAAATGCTTTAATTTGATACCAAACACGATATGTTTACGTCAAAAAATAAGAAAGTTAGGTTATAAACTGTCAAATGTCAAATAATCGCCATTTTTTTTTTGTTAAAAATTAAGATATCTCGATAACGGTTGGAGATAAATAGGTCGAGTTTGGGTTCATTTTAAAGGATATTTAATTTTCTAT
>NW_019280862.1:44073-70500 GCF_000648695.1 Onthophagus taurus
CAATACGAGAAGTTCTTGATAAGTTCAATATAAATTTTGAGATTACGATTACAATTTCCTAATTAATTTAATATTTGACGAGTTGTTTAAGACCATAACATATCTGAGTTGATAAATATTACTTCGAATCAACTAATTTAGAATATTTGTTTATATAATCAGTATATTTTGTTAATTTTGTCGACAACATCTCAATTTGATTGCACCTTAAGTTGTGCACATGTTTGTCTTGACAGTATTACCAGAACCTGCCCTTTAACCCTGAGATAATTCGACAATTCTGTTAAAATATTTAAATTTTTTTCAATTTAATAAAAAAACAAATTATTATAAAATTTAGTAATGTTGTTTTCATTAAAATAATTCTTTTCAAAAGAAGAGGGACTATTTGCGGTCCATTTGGAAAAACATTACAATACTCTTCTTTTTTTTCACTTAATCCAGGTTTGGTGTTACACAATCTCGTCAATTCTACGACAGTGTCACTAACGGTATTTTCTGATCTTCTTCTGTTACTTGACTTTTTTGGTTGCTTTACTTGAATGATATGAAATTGCTCTTCACCATAACACGTTTTGTAGAACAGTTTATCTGGTTGTTCTTTTTCAGCTTTATGATTTTAATGTTAAATATCTTAATTGACTCATTGTCTATGTTTTTTGAACAATTGATTCGAATGGTAGATTTAAAATTCTTTATATTGAGAAAATTCTCATGACTTAACTCATCAACTTTGTACGGTTGTCCTGTAGTTTTAGCCATATACGAATTAAGGTTACGTACTGTTCCGGAATAAAAATTGGTCCTGATTTTAAGGCACATTTTATTTGACGCTCAATAACAGAGTGAACGCTATCATCTTCGTTCTGCGTTTGCCCTTTTATTAAAAAATTGTGCGCTATTGAATTTATATGATCGTATTTTCTAACAGCATAAAGATACATTGCAAACAAAAACTGATTCTTCTGCTGACCAGAACAGTTATCCGAATAAAATATCACTTCCAACTTCTTGGTATTAGCTCTATCTTTTAGAGATTCCAAATAATTCAAAACACATGTTCCGATTTACTGGGTGACCCATTTTGAGAGGCCACAACCAGCAGGAGGACGCCTCTGTTTTAATGGACAACACATATCGTAAAAATACATGAACATTTCTGAAAACTCACGATACAGATCGTTAACATCGGGGTCACTGGATGACAATGAGTTCCAGTCTATCACATTAATTTTAGATCTAAGTAAAGCCAAGTGTTAGTTCTACATAGTAACGGTGTTAGAGTAAAACTAGAACTAACATTAGACCTAGAATTAGAAAGTTTCGGGTTTAGCCGTGCTGAAGACGTATTAGTAGTGTTAGTTCTAGTTTTAATGGTTATTCAGCGTTACTTTATTTACACGTTTTGATAGACATATTAAATATTTTTAATAACTTATTTTTTTTAAAATCATTTCCTTCCTAAAAAACATTTACTATTGGATGAATTTAATTAACATCTAAACTGTATTGTGCTACGTTGTTATTCCTATACAAAGCTGTCAGAAGTGGAGTTATCTATTCGTGTATACTAGAGCCGGAGTTTGGTGTGTATATGAACATCCGCTTTAGGCTCTACGGTTATTCCGTTATTCGCCGGACCTGTCAAAGCTTCTGTTATAAATTCGCCGAGCAAACAATTATGGAGATATTAATTCGTACCTCTATTATATCCACATTGATTAATTATTACATTTGAAACAACAACAAATTAAATTTTTTTTGATGTTTGAAACAATATTGTTGTATTAAAAGATAACAGTAATTGGAGTAAATCCGGCATTTTCGATTTTGTCGGATGTATACAGGGTTGGTATTAATTTACAACACTCGGCTGCGTTATAATTAGACTATATTTGGCAGGGATTATACTCAATGCAAGCGTAATTTTGATTACGAGTTTACATTTATGAAATAAAATGTTATCATTTTTGTATTTTTAGACGATGGCTTGAATTTCTTCTTTTTTAAGGGCGAAAAAACATTGGTTACACTCCATTAAGTAGATTAATTTTCCCAGTGTGTGGGGGAAAAGGGAAAATGATCCTGCGTTAGGAAATTTGGCCTGGGGTAAAACTCTAGTAGCGGTGTTTTATGTGGTTGTATTAAGTTGGGGAAGTTTCACAAGAAAGTGGAGGTGAAAGTTTTATGAAACACAAAAATAAAAAAAAATTTTGCTACTCGAAAGCGGGGTATTGAAATATATGTTTTTTTTTGCAGCTTTTTTATTTAACATTTTCGTGCTAAATATATTTTCGTTTAATGTAAATTCCACCTGAAAACATTCCATTACGTAAATTAATTTTGTCTGGATTCACCGAAAATGTAGAGTGTAAGAGGGGAGAAATAACCCCCTCTAGGGCGATATGTAAATATGTACGAAGTTCTACTGAAATAATATTACTTTTCGGTAGTTCAAACAACTGCTTTAAAATTTGAAGATCGTTGTAATGTGGAAAGAAAACGTACAATGTTCGTACATAAATGTAGCGTTGAATATAAGTCCAGTTGAGTAGCAAATATCCTGCGGCATGGCAATTAGACTAATGCCAACACGATTCGAACTCATATTTGAGCCCGGTTTGCCACATAACGACCCCATTTCTAAATGGGTTCCCGTCACGAAAATGGATAATCCTAAATCCGTTACTAGATTATTGCACTATTTTTAAAATCAAATTGAAGGAAATTAAAAAAAGTATTTCGATATTCAGGATTCGTTGATTTTTATCTTTTTCTTCCTTTAAAATTTGTTAATTAATCTCTAAATGTTAGGTTATGTTAACTTTGAACTTAGGCTATCTTATGATTCACGGATTCACAGTTCTGAAAATGATTGTCACTTGTTATCCATGCTCACCCATTTAGCTTCAGTTTGATGTCAAATTGCCTCTCGAACACCATAATTAAGCCTCAAACAATCCTTTTGTATGCAGAATACACACTGCCAGTATCTACCGTTATATACAGGCTGGTCCATTTAACGTGAGACAAGCGATTATCTGAAAAACGGTTCATTTTACATAAAAATGAAACAAATGAAAGTTGTTGCGAAGAGGGAAACTATATGACGATAACGTTTTTGACCTTGACCTTCTTTTCAAGGTCATATGAAGGTCACGACCAATCTATGGATAAAAGGAAAATAATTAAAAAAAAAATGATTAATCTATATTATTAATCAACAAGTATAAAATTTATAATAAATGTTCAAATATTTCCCCATCCACTTGAATACATTTATTAACCCTTCTACTAAAACTTTCTTTACATCTTAAAAGGTTTTCTCGGCTACTATTTCTGCATGCATTTCTTATCCGCTCTTTCATGTTTTCTGGCGTAGTCGGTACTTCTTGATAAACATTATCCTTAAGAACACCCCACAAAAAAAAAATTAAGAGGTGTTAAATCAGGTGATCTGGCAGGCCAGGAAATTGGACCTCCCCTTCCAATCCATCGTTCAGCATAATCCCGATCTAAAGCTTCACGTGCAATATGTGAAAAATGTGCTGGACACCCATCATTTTGCAGCCACATATTTTGTCTTTCTTCCCTGCTCAAATCTACAAGTAACGCTGGTAAAACGCTTTCAATAAAGTATGGTCGCCTTCAGCATACCATCAATAAAGTCTGGACCGATCAATTTATCACCAATCATACCACACCAAACATTAACCAATTAATTGATGTTCTACTTCACGCAACCATCTCTGATTTTCAAAGCTTCAATAGCGCATGTTATGTTTATTGACTTGTGGTTTGTTTATAAAAGTAGACTCATCCGAGAATAGCACATTATCAAAGTTGTAATTAATAATAAGTAATCAATCATAAAATATCATAACCAATCCTGCTGTTTTTGAAAGGGTTCGGCATTCAATGGAGACAAGATTGGATTCTTGACTAGAGGTGGTCATTTTCAACAGTTATTGCAGATTAATAAGCTTATATTTATAATTTTTAGTAATAAAATGTTGTTGTTGTTGAAATCTGTTGAATTTCTTGCAAAAATTATCAAAGGATAAAATATTCTTAGAATAGCAAGAAAGGGGTATAAAGAAACATGCAAGAGGAAGAAGATGAAGATGACGAAGAGGAAAGCGGAGGCTGGGGAGTAAGGAAAGGCTGGTAGAGTAGTTAGTAAGGGAGGAACAAGGGGAAGATGAGATAACAGAGGAGGAAGTGGAAACAGCATTGTAGGGAAAGGCATCCAAAGAACATGAGGTCCAAAACGAGGCATGGGGGAATCAACGGTGGAGGTGAGGGAGAGTTTGTGGATGGCGTTGAGCAAGGTATGGAAGGGGGAAGGGTTTTCAAAGGGGTGGAGGACAGCGATAATAAGGCCCTAGTACAAGAAGGGAAGGAAAGAGACAGTGGAAAGTTATAGAGGTATCCTCTTACTGAATACGACGTACAAGATATACGCGAAGGTATTGCTATAGAGGATAGGGAGCTCCTGCCAGATGGTCAAGCAGGGTTTAGAAAGGGAAGGGGAGCGATAGACAACGTGTTTATATTGAAAGACCTGGTGGAGGTTAATAGAGCTTTATGCTCTATTTGTAGATTTAAAGACGTTTGACAGAGTAAATACAGAGAAATTATGAGAGGAGATGGAGAGAAGGTGTTGGAGATTGGTGGGGGGCAGATGGGGAACGTGGTGATCGGAAGGTGTACGTACTGGCGTATGCTGACGACCTAGTAGTGATCGAGATGAAGGCAATGATGCGGTCGCTGGAAAAGTATTTTAACCGGAAGGATTTAGATGTAAACGTAGACAAAACGAAAACGATGAAGTCTTGTAAAGAGGGTCGAAGGAAGACTGAAAATGGGAGAGGAAGGTGATCGAGGAAGTGAGGGAGTACACATACTTGGGGTACAGACTTAAAGAGAACAACCAGGAGGGAGGACATATTAGAATGTTGGCAGTGAGGGCGAATAAGGTTATGGGACAGGTTTGAGGATGGGGTGAGAGGGTTTTTGGGAAAGATGTGAGAAAAAGAAAATTACTGTTTGAAAGCTTGATAAAAAGCGTAATGATGTATGGGAAGATATGGGGATGGAAGGAGCAAGGGCTCTTAGAGGATGTGCAGGTGAGTGTTGGGGTTGGCTAGGGAGACTCCAGGATATATAGTTAGGGAAGAAATGAAGGTAGATAAGGTGATGGTGGAGGCGTGTAAGCGAGCGGTACGTTGCGAGGATAGGGTGGAAGGTAGAGACCATTGCAAAATCTTGGGGGAGTGCTACAGACAGATTGTGGCAAGTACTACAGAAGGGTGGGATGTGGAAACAACTGGAGAGCAGGGACAGGGATGTGGTAAAGCAAAAGAGAAGAACGGCGACAAGGGAAAGCAGGTATAATCCAAAATATAGTGAAATTATAGCAGAGGGGCTACTTGTTAACGGAGGGGGATGAGGAGGGGAAGAGGTTGGTAGCCAGATGTGACAATGAAGAAAGAGCAAATAGATATTGGACTGTGTGGGGAGGGCTGGGTGTCTTTACACCATCTGCTGGTGAAGTGTAGTGAGTTGAGGGAGGTGCTGATGGATTGTAGGCTGGTGTTGTGGGAGAGGGCGGAGGGAAGGAGATGGATGGGAGAGGTGGTGGCAGCGAGGAGACGAAGGGAAACAGGGAGAGGCTGGTTAAAGGGATAGTAATTAGAGAAGTTATAACAATTGTATAAGTATTGTTATAAATTGTAACTTTGTGTGAGGCAATAAATTATTATTATTCTTAGAATAGTCCAATGAATAACCCCTTGAATTTTAAACACCCTGTATATTCCAGAACCTCAGCTGCGAATAACGCCGGCAAATTTATAACCGGGGGATTAATTCCATATCTAACCAAAGCTGATTGACTATTGTAGCACCTCGGCCGCAAGAACCTCGGTCTAATTACGCTGAATCATACATTCCCTACTCTATGCTTAGCCGAGGTCGCTTGCGGGCGAGGTCCGGTACTATATGATAACAAATTTGGGGTGGACTACTGATTAAGTCTAGATCAAAAGTGATCAAGAATGTTTTCTCAATTGTAGCTCTTCGGTCTCATGTAACCTTGTTGTAACCTTGCTATTAATAGTAGGATTTAAACCGTTCTGGTAACAAATTTTTGTGTTTCTATGATTCTGCCTGATTTAACGAAACTTGACTTTTTTATGGGGGTATGTAAAAGATCTTGTTTATAAGGAACGCCCAATAACTGAACAAAACATGATAATCAACGCGTTTGCAACAATTACACCCGAAATGCTTCGAAATGTAGAACGGGCCTTTCAAGCAATTCAAGCCAGAATAGACAGATGCCTTGAACAAAATGGAAGACATTTTGAACACCTTTTAAGATAAATGAGTTACCTTTGAAATTATTTGTTAAATAAACGTTGTTGTTCCATGGCTCTCTACATTTTTATTAAGACTTTACTTACGAAATTTTGAATTTGCGCATTTGTAGTAAATATCTTGAGAACAGTGCAGAATTTTAAGACACTTTGTATTACAAAAAATGTTTGTATTTAAATTCTGCATAAGATAGTAAAATAATATACACGGTGTTCCATTTGAAAATCTTAAGAAAAACTGGTTTAAAAATTCACCAACACACATTTTTCAAAAAACCCTAATTATCTCCCAAACTATTAATATTAGGTATGGGACATGTGGGATATAAAAGATGTAAAATGAGACGCCGAAGACGACTAAGCAATTAAATATGGGGAGTGCCATTTAAAAAAATGAAGTTATGGTACTTCCAAATTTTGAAAAGTTAACATGCCATAGTAAAGTGACCAAACGTTCTAGACAGCCGTTCTCGGCACCAAAACATACTCCATCATGTTGTTTAAGCATGTTCTGAATCCTAAATTGATATCCCAAAAATCGAGTGTTCTCTGATTTTTTGAGCAAATGTCTGCTGGAGCAGATTTTTCTAGAAAAATTCGAATAACTTGAGAACGGCCGCATCAAATTGCAAAAAGTAAAGTTATTCATAAATCTTGAAAATAGACAAATCCAAATATGCAAAAATATACAAGTTATTCTATTTAAAAAAATACATTTTGTGTCGTCACACTTTTTTGGATCACCCCGTATATGCGAAAATATTTTCCAGAAAGATTCATACACAGTATGTCCACGGAAAAGGTGTTGAATAAGAAAAACTTTTTAATTTTATCGAAAAATGTTAATCTTGATAAAAAATTTTGTTAGTTCTTAGAGTAAGATTGGGATAGAAGCATTTAACATATTTTATACGCGGTGTTCAGAAAACTGAAAAAACTTTAAATGGTACAAGAGTAAAGTGCATTTATTTGAGAATATAAGGAAATAAGTTACTAGAAAAAGTTGTTCAAAAGTAAAAGGTAGTCTCTAATACCAATTTTGGAAGCCCAGCACTTGTGCATCCATCTTGTTGAAAATAAAATGAACAACTGTGTTCTAATGGAAAATTGTCTAATTCACCGTCGAAGAAATTTCTTAACATAGCTTAACTATTCACATTACAAGTAGTGTCAAAGAAGTATGGCCCTATTATTCCGTAATAAGAAATGGCGCACCATACATTTACTTTAACACAGTACTGACGAGTCACTCCAATATCCTGCATGTTGCGAAGCCACAACACCATTGGTCGAAAAAGTTGATTTATCAGAAAACATTATTTTCTTATGAAATCCTTTTTCCAAACAGAAATCCAAACGTTTTGCTTCATCGCCGACTTCCAAAATATGATTAAAAACTGGCTTGTATCAATGTATCTTGTTGTGTTTTAATATCTTCTGAATTTGCGACTTTTTAACAAATTGGAGATTTTCAGCTCTTCTTCTTGATGATAATTTCGGGTGTTCCTCTACTGAATGTAATACCAACAAAGTTCTTACATCATTTTCATCGTATCTCTTCTTTTCTCTAGGTATTCGCAACAATAACCCAGTGCTTAAAAACTTCAAAATTATTTTACAGCAAGTAGTCTCCGAAACGTACAGGGTGGTTCAAATTCGATGTCCGAATAGGCTAACTCGGAAACTATAAGAGTTAGAAAAAAAGTAGCTTACATGTCATGATCTCGTTTTTCGAGAAACTGCTAATGCCGAAAACCTCATAGCGCTATCGTCTTTTGTTTTTCCGCTAGAGGCTAAAATTGAAAATACCAGCAAAAAAACCAGCAAACGCAATTACCTTGGTTATTATTATAGCTGGAGTATTATAACTAAGACATTATATGGACACTTTTTTACAGAGAATTTTATGATGTAGACAAAAAAATTTTTTCGGTTTTAGATTTTGAGATATCATGACAATTTTCATTTTNTTTTTTTTTGCTAAAAATGAAGATATCTCGATAACGGTTAGAGATAAATAGGTCGAGTTTGGGTTCATTTTAAAGGATTTTTAATTCTCTATCCATTTGTGTTAAAAAAATAATACCTTTATAACTAAAAAAATTTTCTGAATTGATTCTTATTAAGAAACAAATACAAAATTTGGTTATGTCCTAACTAATCGGGCGTGCTTAGCCGTGTTGGTTCACTAGTACTGTTACTATATAGAACTAACACTATACCTAGAACTAGAATCATTTGGGTTTAGCCGTCTTTAGAGACGTGCGGCTAAACCCAAACGATTCTAGTTTTACGTATAGTGTTAGTTCTACATAGTAACAGTGCTAGAGTAAAACTAGAACTAACATTAGACCTAGAATTAGAAAGTTTCGGGTTTAGCCGTGCTGAAGACGTATTAGTAGTGTTAGTTCTAGTTTTAATGGTTATTCAGCGTTACTTTATTTACACGTTTTGATAGACATATTAAATATTTTTAATAACTTATTTTTTTTAAAATCATTTCCTTCCTAAAAAACATTTACTATTGGATGAATTTAATTAACATCTAAACTGTATTGTGCTACGTTGTTATTCCTATACAAAGCTGTCAGAAGTGGAGTTATCTATTCGTGTATACTAGAGCCGGAGTTTGGTGTGTATATGAACATCCGCTTTAGGCTCTACGGTTATTCCGTTATTCGCCGGACCTGTCAAAGCTTCTGTTATAAATTCGCCGAGCAAACAATTATGGAGATATTAATTCGTACCTCTATTATATCCACATTGATTAATTATTACATTTGAAACAACAACAAATTAAATTTTTTTTGATGTTTGAAACAATATTGTTGTATTAAAAGATAACAGTAATTGGAGTAAATCCGGCATTTTCGATTTTGTCGGATGTATACAGGGTTGGTATTAATTTACAACACTCGGCTGCGTTATAATTAGACTATATTTGGCAGGGATTATACTCAATGCAAGCGTAATTTTGATTACGAGTTTACATTTATGAAATAAAATGTTATCATTTTTGTATTTTTAGACGATGGCTTGAATTTCTTCTTTTTTAAGGGCGAAAAAACATTGGTTACACTCCATTAAGTAGATTAATTTTCCCAGTGTGTGGGGGAAAAGGGAAAATGATCCTGCGTTAGGAAATTTGGCCTGGGGTAAAACTCTAGTAGCGGTGTTTTATGTGGTTGTATTAAGTTGGGGAAGTTTCACAAGAAAGTGGAGGTGAAAGTTTTATGAAACACAAAAATAAAAAAAAATTTTGCTACTCGAAAGCGGGGTATTGAAATATATGTTTTTTTTTGCAGCTTTTTTATTTAACATTTTCGTGCTAAATATATTTTCGTTTAATGTAAATTCCACCTGAAAACATTCCATTACGTAAATTAATTTTGTCTGGATTCACCGAAAATGTAGAGTGTAAGAGGGGAGAAATAACCCCCTCTAGGGCGATATGTAAATATGTACGAAGTTCTACTGAAATAATATTACTTTTCGGTAGTTCAAACAACTGCTTTAAAATTTGAAGATCGTTGTAATGTGGAAAGAAAACGTACAATGTTCGTACATAAATGTAGCGTTGAATATAAGTCCAGTTGAGTAGCAAATATCCTGCGGCATGGCAATTAGACTAATGCCAACACGATTCGAACTCATATTTGAGCCCGGTTTGCCACATAACGACCCCATTTCTAAATGGGTTCCCGTCACGAAAATGGATAATCCTAAATCCGTTACTAGATTATTGCACTATTTTTAAAATCAAATTGAAGGAAATTAAAAAAAGTATTTCGATATTCAGGATTCGTTGATTTTTATCTTTTTCTTCCTTTAAAATTTGTTAATTAATCTCTAAATGTTAGGTTATGTTAACTTTGAACTTAGGCTATCTTATGATTCACGGATTCACAGTTCTGAAAATGATTGTCACTTGTTATCCATGCTCACCCATTTAGCTTCAGTTTGATGTCAAATTGCCTCTCGAACACCATAATTAAGCCTCAAACAATCCTTTTGTATGCAGAATACACACTGCCAGTATCTACCGTTATATACAGGCTGGTCCATTTAACGTGAGACAAGCGATTAACTCNTAGGTTATGTTAACTTTGAACTTAGGCTATCTTATGATTCACGGATTCACAGTTCTGAAAATGATTGTCACTTGTTATCCATGCTCACCCATTTAGCTTCAGTTTGATGTCAAATTGCCTCTCGTCCTCGAACACCATAATTAGGCCTCAAACAATCCTTTTGTATGCAGAATATACACTGCCAGTATCCGCCGCAATATAGACAGAATCACAGTAATTAGATTTTTTTGAAACGATACAGGAGATCGTTGCATTGATTGAAAGCACCATCTAAAAATAAGTTTAGTAGACCCAAAATTGAACCCAGTGTTAAAAAGACTTAGCATTCTGCCCTATCAGAATCGGAAACCAGATCCCTTTTTTCTTTTTTCTCCCCTTTTGAAATTAGTCCTGCAATTGCTAAGCCTGTACTATATGTCGATAGTTAGAAACAGCATTTAAGCAATTAACTATATCTGCAATATTAATAAGAATTTAGAGGTCGATTTCTATTTAGAACTCATAAATCTGGAAAAATCTGATGATAATGTCACTTTTGATTGACCACCTTGATTTTAATTATGGCAGGTACTTTGGAATAAGGCAAATAAGTGTGAAGGATCTTAGACAACTTGGGGAAAAGGTAAGCCTATAATTAAACGCGATAAAATCAGAAACCAAGTTTTGGCAGCGAGACCATTAGTTACTACTTAGCAGTAATGCTGACTGAACTTTAAGTCCGACTTAGACTACATCACTATGAAAGTCCAGTTTAGGAATACTGAATCTAGGCAGTCTTTCGGCGAATTACAATGAACGACAAGAGCAAGCTGACGAGATTTAATACCGATTCGATTTTATTTGAAGTTAAGGATCAGGAAATCCAATGGTAGTCATAACGGTAGAACTAGAAGAGAATGTGTTGAACATAATAGAGGAAGAACCAGGCAATCGGACTATTTGGAAAATTCCTAAAAATTATTTATTGTACTCCATTTACAGCGCGTTCAAGTACTTCTACCTGTTGTTTTTCTTCCACGTGTAGCATTGTGTGGGCTGAAGAAAATCCACACGAGCTAAGTGAAAACCGATATCAACATCAGTTCTCGTTGAACGTTTGGGTTGGAATTATGGCTAGTTGAACCAGTGTTTCTACCAAGAAGACTTACCGGCGAAGTGTATTGCAACTTTTTGGAACAAACGTTACATCAGTTTCTAGAAGATGTACCATTAGCAATAAGAAATTCAATGTGGTTTATGCACGATGGTGCATTAGCGCATTTTAGTAGGGTTGCTCTTGAGTTTTTGACAGTAACACTTGTGGCCTGACCGATCCCCGGACTATTCCAGTGCAAAATGTGGAAGACTTGCGAAATCGTATTACTGCTGGCTGTAATTCAATAAGGAACGATCCTGGTGTTTTTGAAACGGTTCGACAGTCAATGAGAAGAAGATTGAATTCTTGCATCTTAGCTGTAGGTAGTCATTTTGAACAATTATTGTAGATTAGGAAGCTTATATTTGTAATTGTTCGTAATAAAATGTTGTTGTTGAAATCTTTATTCATATCGTATCTTTGAATTAAACCGGTTTTTCAAAAATTATGAATGGATAAAATATTCTTAGAATAGCAAGATAGGTGTATAAAGAAACATGCAGGAGGGAGAAGATAAAGATGAGGAAGAGGAAGGCGGACGAAATTAGGTTGGTGAGACGAAAGGGGGATGTCTGGAGATATATAAATAAGATAATAGAGGAGAAGGTGGAGACAGTATTGTAGGGATTGAAGAAGGGAAAGGCCCCGGAGAAAATGGGGTCTAGAACGAAGCATGGGTGGAGGCAACCGTGGAAGTGGAGGATTGTACAAAAAAGGAAGGAAAGAGACAGTGGAGAGTTTAGAAAGGAAAGGGGAGCGATAAACAACATGTATATATTGAAATACGTGGTGGATAGAGAACTGGATCGAAAGAGAGAGAGGGAGATCGAAGAGATAGAGCTTCATGCTCTATTTGTAGATTTAAAGACGGCGTTTGAAAAATGTGGGAAAAAGGAAATTCATGTTTAAGAGCTTGATAAAAAAACATAATGATGTATGGGGATGGAAAGAGCAAGGGCTCTTAGAGGATCTGCAGACCAGGTACTGGAGGTGAGTGTTGGGGTTAGCTAGGGAGACTTCGAGATATATAGTCAGGGAAGGAATGAAGGTAGATGAAGGCTGGGAGTTCTTACACAATCTGCTGGTAGAGTGTAGTGAGTTGAGGGAGGAGGTGATGGTTTGGAGGCAGGTGTTGGGGAAGAGTGCGGAGGGAAGGAGATGGATGGGGGAGGTGGTGGCAGCGTGGAGACGTAGGAAGACAGGGAGAGGCTAGTTAAAGGGATAGTAATTTGATAGGTTATAGTAATTGTATTAGTATTGGTATAAATTGTAACCTTATGTGAGACAATAAATTATTATTATTCTTAGAATAGTCCAAATCATAACCGTTTAATAATAATAATAATAAGCGTTCTATTGTTATTATTTATTAACTCCCAATCCTCTCCACACAGCCTACACCACCTCTCCACATCGTCCGTCCAGTACCTATTCCCCCTCTCCTCATTGCCACAGCGGAATCTGGCCACCAATCTCTTCCTTTCATCATCCTCCTCCATCAACAAATACTTTGGCAGTTCCTCTGTCACTATCTCCCCATACCTTTCATTGTATCTCCCTTCTTGTATCTGTGACTTTCTTTCCTACCTCTGTACGTCCCTGTACCTATCTCTCAGTTCTCTCCACATTTCACCTCTTTCCGCTCTTCTATAATATTCTTCCCTGTCTCTTTGCCCATAGATCATCCTCCTCTCCTTAATTTCCCTCCAGCACTCTCCCAGGATCCTGCAATGCGGTTTTGCTTGTATCATTTCCTCCAAGCCATCAAGCATAAGCTTTCTTTTTCCCATGTCCCTCCCAAAAGTTCTTTCCCTCCACCCCCAAACCTATTCCATCACCCTGTTCGCTCTTTTTGTCATCGCCCTCACGTACACCCCGACCTTATTACTTTCCGGGAATCCATATCACAGGTACGTGTACGCTTTCACTTGCCACCTCCATTCCTCCTTCTTTCTTCTCCCCCCTTTGCAGAACTTCATTATCATTGTTTTCTCAACGTTTACCTCCAACCCCTTCGCCTTAAAATATCTTTCCAGGGACTCCTTCATTCTCATCAGCAAAAGTTTTTTAGTTTCCTAGATATCCATGAAATTTACTTTCAAAGCAAGCGTTCCAAGTTGTTTCCAATATTTTCTATACACAATTGGGCTCGCCGTATCCATATATTAACTTCCTCAGCTGCTATGTGTTTAACACTGTATGTATGTACACCTCAGTATAATCCGTGTAATCCGTACATGTCATTTTTCATCTCCTTACTAAATTTCGCCATGCATCATTTGTATAGGCAACTCTTGCAATCTCTTGCATAATGTATGTAAACATTTTTTTGAAGAAGATGTAATAAGTATGGTGATATCAGTGATAGATGAGATAGTTTGGTGTTACTGTGTAAGATGATTATGGCTATGCTTTTTAAGTATACCTAAAAATAAAAATCAAGAGGATTGTGGTCTGGCGATCAGGATGGAAACGCCAATTGACTAGTTCGTCCTGTCCATCTTGTGAGAAGCACATTATGTAGATGTCGCCGCATATATCGGATATCTATGAAACTAAAAATCTTTTACTACACTTTTTTTCACCTATTACCCATTATTTGTCTTCAGGAATAAATCCTCAAGTTTATGCGTATAGGTTGAGAATCAGCCTGTATATTGCCAATAGTGTGGGACTAAATAGTATAAGCTTTCAGGTCAATAAACAATCCATACAGCTTTCCTCCCTTCTTGTTCAACTCCCTATCTACCAGGTGGTTCAGAATGTATATATTGTCAATTCCCCCTCTCCATTTCCTCTTCCAACTTCCCCAGCAGTATCTTTGCATAAATTTTGAAAGTTGTGTCCAACAGGGTGATTCCTCTATAATTGCTCACCACCCTTTTACTCCTCTTTTGCCCACTGTATAGGGCATATTATCCCTATTAAACCTCTCCCCCATCCATACATCGTTTATTACCTTCCATAGCTTCTTCTTCACTGTCTTCGTCGCCTCCAACCATGCCTCATACTGGATCTCATCCTCTCCTCCTTTCACCCCTCGCTCTCCCGCTCCCAGTCTTCTCTCTTCCACCCCTCCCAACAATCCCATGAAGTAGGCTCTCCAGTCAGTCATTTGTATATTTCTGCTGACCTCCTCTCTTTCCTTCCTCATCCTCTTTAAGTATCTCCTATGCCGCATGTTTAATAAACACCCTGTATATTCCAGAACCTCAGCTGCAAACGATATCGGCAAATTTATAACCGGAGAATGTATGTCATTTAACCGACGCGTTACAATTAATTCTATATCTAACCAAAACTGTTTGAGTATTGTAGCACCTCGGCCTCAAGAACCTCGATCTAATTATGTAGTCGATGTTGTATATTAGCTTAGTCGTGGTCGCTTGCCGGCAAAGCCCGGTACTATATGTTAACAACTTTAGATTGGACTACTGATTAAGTCTATATCAAAAGTGATCAAGAATGTTTGCACAATTGTAGCTCCTCGGTCTTAAGTAACCTTGTTGTAACCTTGCTAATAATAGTAGGATTTAAGCCGTTCTGGTAACAAATTTTTGTATTTCTATATATATTATACCAACATACTTGATTTAATCATTTAAATTGGAAAATTTGAAATATTATCCCAACAACAATTCATCAATAGTTTAATTGTTTTAGTTTAGTTTAAATTGAATCGTCCATAATAGCGGTGGTTTACAAAACGATTTTAAAATACACCGGCTGTTAATAACGGTTTATCGGACACATCAGACGCAATAACTCATTGTTAGTAGTAATCCGCGATGTGAACATTATTGAATTTGGACGCGTCGCGGACGACTGTTTAACGTGTACAATTTATGACCGGTTGAAAATCAATCGCACGCGGTCGAGGCATGTGTCACCATACCGCTGAAACCTTTCATTATTTTCCTCTTGTTTCAGGAATAACACGATCCCGTTCCAAATTCAAATTAGACGGAACCATTTGAAAATCAAAAATCGATCGAGAATCTTCATCGTCACGGCTCGGAAATGTTGAGCAACGTTGGATATGAATCTGTTGACTCCGTTCGTGTGCTTACTTGTTGTAATTACAAGAAGCGATGGAGGTAAGTTTTTAAAAAAAAGGTAAAAAGATTAAAACGAGAAAAAAGTGTTTCTTTTTATTCAAAAAAAGAGAAGATTTTCTTTAGGAGAAAAGACGCCCCAATTAAGGTTGAAACTCCGTTGTCATTTAACCAGGTTTTTTTCCACACATTCTCATTAGCGAGGGTTTAATTAAGAGGGAGGACTAAAAATTGAAGGTAGACGTTAAATTTAGCAAAGGGTTTAAATAATGTTTGGATTGTTTTTGGGAGGAAATTTTTTTTTCGGTTTGAAATTTTTTTTTAACAGCTCTCTCATTTCCCTCAGATTTATGTTATTCGTCTGTCGATGGGAAAAAATGATGGACGATCCGTCCAAAGTGATTAATGGCCGTGATATAATCGCTTCGGTGTACGTTATTTTGGATGTACAGGTTTGCGCAAAAGATTTTAGGGGCTAATTGGCTAATTAAAACGTTGGTTAAAAAATTTATCCCGCAAAATAGTTCATCAGTAGTCCGTTTCCATGTTATCCATTAACGAAACAACCACAATAGCGGTAGTTTCAATTGGAGTGGAGTAATTTCCGATCTTTGCATGCGGCGACACCGCACAGAATTTTGGAATATCCTCGGGGTTTACTCCTCCTATACAATATGCAAAATACCAGGCCGGAATTCTGTGTTTCGCATACAAAATGATTCATCACCAATCTATACTAAAAGTTTCGATTTAATTTCCAATTATATGGATAAAATATTTTTAAGTCTTACTATTAATATTATTAATAATATATTATAAACTCGGGGTATTCCCCGAGTTGCCTATATGATGTATAAATCAAAAACGGTAGTTCTAGTTTTAATTGTTATTTAGCGCTAGATTTTTATTGAACTAAAATTAGAACGAACACTAGACCTAGAACTAGAAACCCGAGACATAACCGAATTTTGTATTTGTTTCTCAATAAGGATGAATTCAGAAAAATTTTTTAGTTATAAAGGTGTTCTTTTTTTACCATAAATGGATAGCAAATTAAAAACCCTTTAAGATGAACCCAAACTCGACCTATTTATCTCTAACCGTTATCGAGATATGTTAATTTTTAGCAAAAAAAATGGCGATTATTTGACATTTGACAGTTTATAACCTAACTTTCTTATTTTTTGACGTAAACATATCGTGTTTGGTATCAAATGAAAGCATTTTCGATTCTTATTAAGATCATTTTAATATTTATTAAAAAAAATCATCCTGCATCCGACGTTATTATGATAAAAAACGTAATGATTGTGGCCAAGTGGGGTAAGTGAGGAACCCCATTTATTATTTTGAAATGTGTCTATTATGACACTTTTTTTCTTAAACACGTTCGGGAAACATTATTTTACGATTACATGAAAGTCAAATTTATAAATTTTACATTTTTCCTTTCATACCCCGGTGGTAACGCGAAGGTTAATGAAGATCAATTCAGAGAAAAAATTTAATTATAATTGTGTTATTTTTTTAACATAAATGGATAGAAAATTAAAAATCCTTTAAAATGAACCCAAACTCGACCTATTTATCTCTAACCGTTATCGAGATATCTTCATTTTTAGCAAAAGAAAAATGGCGATTATTTGACATTTGACAGTTTATAACCTAACTTTTTATTTTTTAACCCAAATGTATCATGTTTGGTATCAAATTAAAACATTTTTGATTCTTATTAAGATAATTGTAATTTTATCAAAAAATCGTTATATTTAATTTTGACATTTGACAGTTTCTAACCTAACTTTTTTATTTCTTAACATAAATATATCATGTTTGGCATCAAATGAAAGCATTTTTGATTCTTATTCAGATAATTTCAATATTTATTAAAAAATCGTTATATTTAATTTTGACATTTGACAGCTTCTAACCAAACTTTTTAATTTTTTAACCTCAATATATCATGTTTGGTATCAAATTATAGCATTTTTGATTCTTATTTAAATAATTTCAATGTTTATCAAAAAATCGTTATAATTAATTTTGACATTTGACAGTTTCTAACCTAACTTTTTTATTTTTTAACCTATATATATCATGTTTGCCAACAAAACCCAATACGGCTGAGCACTCCCGAGTAGTCAGACATAACCAAATTTTTGTATTACTCGGGTAAAGTCGTATTTGTTTCTTAATAAGGATCAATTAAGAAAAATATTTTAATTATAAAGGTGTTCTTTTTTTACCATAAATGGATAGGAAATTAAAAATCCTTTAAAATGAACCCAAACTCGACCTATTTATCTCTAACCGTTATCGAGAAATGTTAATTTTAGCAACAAAACATGGCGATTTTTGACATTTGACAGTTTATAACATAACTTTCTTATTTTTTGACGTAAACATATTGTGTTTGGTATCAAATTAAAGCATTTTTGATTCTTATGAAGATAATCGTAATATTTATCAAAAAATCGTTACATTTAATTTTGACATTTGACAGTTTCCAATCTAACTTTTTTATTTTTTAACTCAAATACGTCATGTTTGGTATAAAATGTATGCAATTTTGATTCTTATTAAAATAATTATAATATTTATCAAATAAATCGTTACATTTAATTTTGACATTTGACAGTTTCTAACCTAACTTTTTTATTTTTTATCCCAAATATGTCATGTTTGATGTCAAATTAAAGCATTTTTGATTCTTATTAAGATCAATTCAATATTTATTAAAAAATCGTTATTTTTAATTTTGACATTTGACAGTTTATAACCTAACTTTTTGTTTCTTAACCCAAATATATCATGTTTGGTATCAAATTAAAGCATTTTTGATTCTTATTAAGATCATGTCAATATTTATCAACAAGTCGTTATATTTAATTTTGAAATTTGACAGTTTCTAACCTAACTTTTTTATTTTTTAACCGAAATATATCATGTTTGGTATCAAATTAAACCATTTTTAATTCTTATTAACATACTTATAAACCCGAATGTTTCTAGGTCTAGTGTTAGTTGTAATGCTAGTGTTAGTTCTAGTTTTAGTTGTTATTTAGCATCAAATTATTGTATATAAAAATAAAATAATTATCGTAATGTCATTAAGGTACTTAACGAAAAAGAGAGACACTAATCTAACCAATCTACGCTAGGACAGGGAAAACGTATCGATTTTGTAATCAACAGTGGCCTTTTTCGTGTACGAGACCGTTCCGTGTTTATTAATTAACTAGAAAATGGAATGAAAGCGTAACAAAGGGCCGGTTCGTTACGATCTCGCTTTTTTTTGAGGGGATTCCAAGTATTCGTTAATATCAACCTTACACGCTTCCATAAAAGTATATAATATAGCACAAAAAATAAAAAGGTTGAATTTTTTTGATTCATTTATAATTTCGTCCTTTTACATCAAAGAATACCTCGAAATATAAAGCTTATTATCTCAATTTAAATTCGTATTAGAACCTAGTTCTCGCAAAGTAGAATCTAAAAATGTTTAAGATGCACCTTCAAAGGTAACGCGCGGAAGCTTTCCTGTCGTTGCCAGACTCGAATTTATGTATTTGTCATCGTAATTCAAGAAAATACAATGGAACACGAGAGAACGTCCCCGCGTTTTCAAAAGCTCCTTCTGCGGAGTAAAGCACGCAGAAGGAAAAGACGAGCTGGGAAATGCAAATCGTGAAATTATTTGGACTTCCATTTTAGAGGAGTTCCGCACCACGCGTACACCTTTCGGGGTTTTGGTTTTTTTTTGGATTAAACGCAGAAACGCTTTTCCAGTTCTTCTCATCGTTGTCGTCGTCTTTTCCCTTTCCGTGCGCGAATTCCAACAACCCGAAACATGGGAGTAGTGAAACTTTACCGTTTCGGAGGGAGAGAAGTCGCTGGGGTGTAATTTATTAAAGATACGACTCGACGAAGGCGTAAGGGGCATCGACCACTGAAATTCTAGCACTTTCAACCCATTTATAACACGCAAATATACAAACCAACGTGTACCGTTATCTTAAAAGTATTATTACAAATTACTTTTCAGCACGAATGTAGAACGTTAAAATCACGAGATTTCTTTGTTTTCATTTTACAAAGTTTATTATTATCTTTGAAAATAATGAAATATGGTAATAAAAAGCATCCAATTATTAATGATCAAATATTTCAGTAGATAATTAAAAAACATGCAAAATGAGTCCAAACTTGACATATCTATGTGTTATAACACTCAAGATATCTTTATATTTAAAAAATCAAGATTGCCGAAAACAAAAGATGAATAAATTGCGCCATCTATGCTTATAAAAGTCAATTTTGTGATAGATGTAGGGTGTGATACATTAAATTAAGTTAAAATTGTCTGATTTTTACGAAAATCTTATTTGCTTTGACGTTTTTTTGGAAATTTTGTAATCAATCAGTCTTCAATGAGTGATCTCTGGGTTTAAGAGTATAAATTCTGGGTAGATAAGGGCGAATATCGTTGGGAATAAAACAGGCCCGGAGTCGACCTTTCGAGCCATTTCTCCCGAATTAATGGACAATAGGTTACATGGGGTGCGAAAGCACATCGGCGTTTATTTATAGCAGATCCGGACTGGCGTATTCCGTTTTCGAAATGAAAAAAGGGTCAAAAAGGATCCCGAGAGACAATGCGTCGACCGGGTAAGCAATTTCGGGGTGAAATTCGCTTATTTGTCTTTACGGGTTATAAGAAAATTCCAAAATTTCATTTATTTTTGTTTGATTTTAAATTTTTTTATTCTTTATAATTCCCTGAAGTACCTATTAACGCCCGAGTAGTCGGACATAACCAAATTTTTTAAATTAATCGGATGAAGTCGTATTTATTTCTTAACCCTCGCGTTATCATAATAAAAAACGTAATCATTGTGTATTTTGAAATGTGTCTATTATGAGTATGACACTTTTTTTTTTTGAAACACGTTCGGAAAGCATTATTTTACGATTATATCAATGTCAAATTTATAAATTTTGCATTTTCAATATTTTATTCCTAAGATACAACATGTGGGGATCCTTTCGTACCCCGGTGGTAACGCGAAGATTAATAAAGATCAATTCAGAAAAAAAATTTAATTATAAAGGTGTTCTTTTTTTAACATAAATGGATAGGAAATTAAAAATCCTTTAAGATGAACCCAAACTCGACCTATTTATCTCTAACGGTTATCGAGATATCTTAATTTTTAGCAAAAAATAGATGGCGGTTATTTGACATTTGACAGTTGAATATCTAACTTTTTATTTTTTAACCCAAATATGTCATGTTTGATGTCAAATTAAAGCATTTTTGATTCTTATTAAGATCAATTCAATATTTATTAAAAAATCGTTATTTTTAATTTTGACATTTGACAGTTTATAACCTAAGTTTTTGTTTCTTAACCCAAATATATCATGTTTGGTATCAAATTAAAGCATTTTTTATTCTTATTAAGACCATTTCAATATTTATCAAAAAATCGTTATATCTAATTTTGACATTTGACAGTTTCTAACCCAACTTTTTTATTTTTTAACTCAAATACGTCATGCTTGGTATCAAATGAAAGCAATTTTGATTCTTATTAAGATCAATTCAATATTTATTAAAAAATCGTTATATTTAATTTTGACATTTGACAGTTTCTAACCAAACTGTTTTATTTTTTAACCCAAATATATCATGTTTGGTATCAAATTAAAGCATTTTTGATTCTTATTAAGATCATTTCAATATTTATCAAAAAATCGTTATATTTAATTTTGACATTTGACAGTTTCTAACCTAACTTTTTTATTTTTTAACCCAAATATATCATGTTTGGTATCAAATTAAAGCATTTTTGATTCTTATTAAGATCATTTCAGTATTTCTCAAAATCGTTACATTTAATTTTGACATTTGACAGTTTTTAACCTAACTTTCTTATTTCTTTGACGTAAACATATCGTGTTTGGTATCAAATCAAAGTATTTTTGATTCTTATTAAGAAAATTTCAATACTTATCAAAAAAATCGATGATTAATTTTGACATTTGACAGTTTCTAACCTAACTTTTTTATTTTTTAACCTATATATATCATGTTTGCCAACAAAACCCAATACGGCTGAGCACGCCCGATTAGTCGGTCATAACCACATTTTGTATTTGTTTCTTAATAAGGATCAATTCAGAAAAAAGTTTTGGTGATAAAGGTATTTTTTTTTTACCATAAATGGATAGGAAATTAAAAATCCTTTAAAATGAGCCCAAACTTGACCTATTTATCTCTAATCGTTATCGAGATATCTTCATTTTTAGCAAAAAAAAAGATGGCGATTATTTGACATTTGACAGTTTATAACCTAAATTTTATTTTTTAACCCAAATATATCATGTTTGGTTTCAAATTAAAGCATTTTTGATTGTTATTAAGATAATTGTAATATTTATCAAAAAATCGTTATATTTAATTTTGACATTTGACAGTTTCTAACCTAACTGTTTTGTTTTTTAATGTAAATATATCATGTTTGGTATCAAATTAAAGCATTTTTGATTCTTATTAAGATCATTTCAATATTTATCAAAATTGTTACATTTAATTTTGACATTTGACAGTTTCTAACCTTACTTTTTTATTTTTTAACTCAAATACATCATGTTTGGTATCAAATTAATGCATTTTTGATTCTTATTGAGATCATTGCAATATTTATCAAAAAATCGTTATATTTAATTTTGACATTTAACAGTTTCTAACCTAACTTTTTTATTTTTTAACCCAAATATATGATGTTTTGGTATCAAATTAAAGCATTTTTGATTCTTATTAAGATCATTTGTATATTTATCAAAATATCGTTATATTTATTTTTGACATTGAACAGTTTCGAACCTAACTGTTTTATTTTTTTTGACTCAAATGTATCACGTTTGGTATCAATATTTATTAAAAAAACATCCTGCATCCGACGAACACAGCTGAGCACGCCCCAGTAGTCAGACATAACCAAATTTTTTGGTTTACTCGGGTGAAGTCGTATTTGTTTCTTAAGGGTCAATTAAGAAAAATATTTTAATTATAAAGGTGTTCTTTTTTTAACATAAATGGATAGAAAATTAAAAATCCTTTAAAATGAACCCAAACTTGACCTATTTATCTCTAACCGTTATCGAGATATCTTCATTTTTAGCAAAAAAAGATGGCGGTTATTTGACATTTGACAGTTTATAATTTAACTCTTTATTTTTTAACCCAAATATATCATGTTTGGTATCAAATTAAAGCACTTTTGATTCTTATTAACATCATTTCAGTATTTATCAAAAAATCGTTACATTTAATTTTGACATTTGATAGTTTCTAACCTAACTTTTTTACTTTTGAACCCAAATATATCATGTTTGGTATCAAATTAAAGCATTTTTGATGCTTAATAAGATCATTTCAATATTTATCAAAAAATCGTTACATTTAATTTTGACATTTGACAATTTCTAACCTAACTTTTTTATTTTTTAACCCAAATATATCATGTTTGGTATCAAATTGAAGCATTTTTGATCCCGAGAGACAATGCGTCGACCGGGTAAGCAATTTCGGGGTGAAATTCGCTTATTTGTCTTTACGGTTTATAAGAAATTTCCAAAATTTGATTTATTTTTATTTGATCTTAAATTTTTTTACTTTTAAGCACTAAATTTCGTAAGAAATAAAATTCCCCGAAGCTAAAAGAAGTACTTCTCTGCAGTTTCCTGGGCTAAAGTGCCAATTGTGCCCTGGAGCATCCTGTTCAAGGAACAGTTGTCCGTCCGACGCCGAGGCATTGTATTCAGGCGTTGACTTCTCCCCTTCTCCTAAAACAAACTCGGAATAATCGACTGCGCGCGAAAAACAAAAGATCGCACCCGATGGGGTCCCGAAATCGGCACCCTTATTGTTTTAGCGACGCTTATTGCGGCGCCCTACGGCTGTTTAAAAAACGGGTTAACTTCCGCAGATTGCAAACTGGCAAACAGCGGTAACTGGGCGGGAATCAAGTCGAAACTTGCGCTGTTAAGCTTGATTAATTGTCTTCGTGCAGGTTAGGTTGCGTGTAATTATGTCTGCGAGGGTTGCTGACTGCAATAATATACTTCGTGGAAGTTGCAAAAAAAAGTTAGATTGAGAAGACGTATAAAGTGGATAAGAAAATATATATGTAGGTTCAGATTCTGTTTGGGTTTAATTATATCAAAGAAGCCACAATGTTAAATATTGTCACTTAAGCGTACACCCCTTTAAGTAACACCCTCGGAACTCGAACTTCCGAACGATTCATCTTTGTTCCTGCAGAGACAGGATAATGTACGACATGAGATTGCGACCCGAAACTCCTCCTTAAGCGTTCTTGTACCAACACTCACTTGGATCATTCCATTCATCTCGGTGCATAGACAATTGCTCTTGACGTTTCGGTCGTAACAGTCTTGCAAATTGGGAGCTTGTATCTTTGATAATTAAGTTCTCTTCTGTTGGGTGTTAAGCATCGGTTTTCGGCGGGGAGAAAACTAAGGGGTGTGGGTGGTTAAGTGAGTGAAGGTGCATCGCTATAAAACGCAATAATAGAAGAGGGAAGACAAGGAGTAGACAGGTTTGAAATATGAAACGCATTTTCTGGGAACGGTTTCGGTTGCTCTCCGGATTCATCTTGCCTGTTCAATATTTAGCAGGGTGAAATGCTCCGTTCGTTCGACAACTGCCAAAGCTCGAGAGAAAGGCGGAGATCTGACTTTAAGAGTCGCGGTCTCACGAATAATATAAATTACAATTGGACCACGTTATACATCACTTGACTAAGCGACATTTTATAAAGTCGCGTAAAGATAGAACTTATCTTAGAAAAAATGCAGAATACCGAAAGACCTAAAATATTATTGTTGGAAATACAACTTTAATTTTATGATTATTCGAAAGAGGATGAAGAATCCTTTAAAATGATACCAAACTCGGTGGGGTTATCTTTAAAAACAAAAAAGTTATGACACATTTTTTTTGACAAGAACAAAAAACAATCGACGATCGTTTTCTTTAAACGCTAATAACTCCCGTATTTATTAAGATAATGAATTGGTGTTTGGACTTAAATTGATCGAAATTTAATGCAGATTTCATTTTTTTAATAACAAATTTATTTTTTTAAATATCAAAGAACTGTCAAAAATGAAATGTCAAAAAATTTGATTTAATTTTAAGTAGATTTATTTAAATAAACTTCTAATCAAGATCAATTTTTAAAATAAAAAGGGATTCTAGAGAGAGAAAATATCTTTATTAAGCTATCGACCCTTTTCGGGTCTTTCCGCTTCGGGATTCTAATTTCGAATAAAAATAAAATTGCACTTTTAAAGTTGAAAATACAACTTTAATTTTATGATTATTCGAAAGAAAATAAAGAATCCTTTAAAATGATACCAAACTCGGTGGAGTTATCTTTAAAAACAAAAAAGTTATGACACATTTTCTTTTGACAGTAACAAAAAACAATCGACGATCGTTTTCTTTAAACGCTAATAACTCCCGCATTTATTAAAATAATGAGATGGTGTTTGGACTTAAATTGATCGAAATTTAATGCAGATTTCATTTTTTTAATAATAAATTAATTTTTTTAAAATATTCAAGAACTGTCAAAAATGAAATGTCAAAAAATTTGATTTAATTTCAATTACATTTATTTAAATAGACTTATATTCAAGACAAATTTTTAAAATAAAAAGGGATTCTAATTTCGAATAAAAATCAAATTACACTTTTAAAGTTGAAAAATACAACTTTAATTTTATGATTATTCGAAAGAAAATGAAGAATCCTTTAAAATGATACCAAACTCGGTGGAGTTATCTTTAAAAACAAAAAAGTTATGACACATTTTCTTTTGACAGGAACAAAAAACAATCGATGATCGTTTTCTTTAAACGCTAATAACTCCCTTATTTATTGAGATAATGAGATGGTGTTTGGACTTAAATTGATCGAAATTTAATGCAGATTTCAATTTTTTAATAATAAATTTATTTTTTAAATATTATCCAAGAACTGTCAAAAATGAAATGTCAAAAAATTTGATTTAATTTTAACTAGATTTATTTAAATAGATTTATATTCAAGACAATTTTTTAAAATGAAAAGGGATTCTAATTTTGAATAAAAATCAAATTGCACTTTTAAAGTTGCAAATACAACTTTAATTTTATGATTATTTGAAAGACGATGAAGAATCGTTTAAAATGATACCAAACTCGGTGGAGTTATCTTTAAAAACAAAAAAGTTATGACACATTTTCTTTTGACAGGAACAAAAAACAATCGACGATCGTTTTCTTTAAACGCTAATAACTTCCGTATTTATTAAGATAATGAAATGGTGTTTGGACTTAAATTGATCGAAATTTAATGCAGATTTCAATTTTTTAATAATAAATTATTTTTTTTAAATATTATCCAAAAACTGTCAAAAATGAAATGTCAAAAGATTTGATTTAATTTTAAGTAGATTTATTTAAATAGACTTATATTCAAGACCAATTTTTAAAATAAAAAGGGATTCTAATTTCGAATAAAAATCAAATTGCACTTTTAAAGTTGAAAATACAACTTTAATTTTATGATTATTCGAAAGAAACTGAAGAATCCTTTAAAATGATACCAAACTCGGTGGAGTTATCTTTAAAAACAAAAAAGTTATGACACATTTTCTTTTGACAGGAACAAAAAACAATCGACGATC
>NW_019280862.1:75498-90609 GCF_000648695.1 Onthophagus taurus
ATTGTCAATTCAAAGTTTCTATTTTCAAGTGTTCCGGTGTTACCAACTGCTACATACCTATTTCCCTACATTGCCAAAATTTACTTTATTTTTGTTAAAAAAAAGTATAAAAACGCGAATTACAAAAAATAGCATAAAAAACACGTTTCATAAGACTTAATGCACTCATTCATTAAAAAACTCGTGGCTTCGCCACTCGTTTTTCAAATTGAATTCGTGCATTTCAAGCGTGTCTTACGAAACTTGTTTTTTAATATATTATTACCTGCCGCATATGCGGCAGGTAAAGTAAAACAAATGAATTAAATGCACACTTAACTGGACAGTAGCACAAAGTGTAATTTTACTGCCGCAAATGGATAGCATAAAGTATTGTTTTGCTGCCGGTGGGCGATAAAAAAAATTATATGGAGTAACACAATCTGCGAATTACACTGACAAAATTGACAATCGAAATAGAAAATTAAGTATTTTATATAAAATATTTATTTTCTAGATCTATTGCTAGCTATGTATAAGCCGCGCCTGTCTATACAGGTCTGTATAAAAATTGCACTGCCTTGTATCGTTTCCACACATAATGCGATTTAATCCGGTACACAGGCAATGTGTGGTAATAGTTACAATGTTATCTAAATAGTTCTCATGCTGTGCAATCTTACTACTATAAAAATTTAGACCGAGATTTAGTACCCTCACAATCCACTGGATGACGTTGTAAACTGAATTTGCAGCAATCTGCATTATCTACACAAACAAAGCGCTTGTAACCATAGAAAAAAATTTATATCGTCAAACTCAGAGGTGAAAGCAAATGTCACATTTTTGTTTTGTCGTTTAGTGTGATAATTGGTGATAACCTTGTTGTATAAGCAAATTTCTTCCTTACGTTCTTTTGGCTTAGTGTTTTATATCCTTTAGTTAAGTATTTAAATAAGTTACGGCCACTTTTACCACCTCTTGATAAGTTTATCCAATAGATAAATTGGCGCTTTTTGCCAATAAGAGCAATATACGTTAAAAATTATGAATATTATCTTGGAAAAACTTTAAATTCATATTTTTTCCTATTTATTTGGAAAATGCACTTGACCTCTTCAAAATAAAGTAATGGTATAAACCGGTATAGAAATACCTATATTTAAATTTCGCGCTTTAACCTAATTAGTTCCCCCACAATCCCCTTGGGAGCGTTTGTACCAAAAAATAGTGGGGAGATGACCTTCTATATACATAATATATATCAATTTTTCTATGATAGTTCTATCTTCTTTTGTGGATGAGGAAAGCAATGGCGACTGGAAGTTTTGATTTTCAATTTTGCAGTCAACCTGTCAAACTGTACAATTTCATATGTGTGCGTGTTTTTGCATTAATTTACGGAGGACTATAATATGTATGTTTATTTATACATTTATTTATCCTATATAAAGGGGTGGCCCTTAATCAGTGCTTTTAATGTTATCCGCAAATGATACGCTTTATTAGAAATTACCTCCTGATCCATGGGTTGTAAAACGGAGGTTATGTTACGGAGCATGTAAATTACCTTGACGTCTAATCCCGTGTCTAAGGCGTCAAGATTTTGTGGATGTCCTGGAGCATTGTCTAATAGGAGGATTGCTTTCTTTGGAAGGTTATTTTGGTCACAAAATTTAAGCACAGTAGGGCAAAAATAATTTTTATACCAGTGTGAATATCTTCTGAGTGACCCAGCCCTTTTTATTCCACCTCCAAAAAAACTGGCAAGGAAGTTTCGTCAAGACCTTTAAAAGTCCGTAGATTCTGGGAATGGTACACTACCATTGGCTTAAATTTTAAGGAACCAGAAACATTTGATCCTAAAAGAACAGTCAGTCTATCCTTGGCGGCTTTAAATCCAGGAGTGCTACGTTCTTCTCGCGAAATAAATGTTCTCGATGTCAACTTCTGCCAATAGAGGCCTGTTTCATCAAAATTGAAGATGAGATATGCAGGGTAACTTCCTTGTTCCACAATTTCTTGAAACTGCTTCGCCGCTCAGTTTAGTGCTACGGTTCGAGATTTGAATCTCGTGAACCACCCAGTGCTTGCTAAGAAAGTTTCGTCAGTGTTTTCTTGAATCTTCAAATCATAAAAATCAACAGTTCTTTTTCGCATATGATTACTCGTGTTACAGGAATATTTTTTTGATTGGCATCATCAACCTACAATGCTAACATTTTTTCCATTTTCTCTATATTTTTGTTGCGGCTATAAGTTAGGTTCTTTACACTTACAGCCGTTGTCTGTCGAGTGGAATGTTTTATTTTCTCAGCGTTTTTCATAATTGTTGTCAGGTCTGGTTTGGCCATCTTCAATGCGTGTAATTACGTCTATTTTGTAATTGTCTCCAGGCTTATTGTTTTTCGTGCTTTTTTCGCACAATGTTTGGGTTCTGAATAACTATTATCGTCCATAATGAAACAAATGGAATATTCTTTGCCTACTGTCGTCTGATGTCGGGCGAACCGGGAAATCCCACACCGGCACCAACCGGCGTAATTGTGAATCGGTGTAAATCGAAATTAATTTCTTGAAGGATCCTTGTGAAAATATCACCAATTATTAATTAAAGTATCCTTTTTTTAATGCAACAAGCCGTTTTGAAAAATCACTTTCAGTTCTTGAGAAATAAATTTTTGAAATGATCGACAATTTTTTTGAATTTTGCAATTTTCGCCTATTAAGTTTTAAAAATTCGTAAAAAATCCATTTCTTGGAATGTTGGTATAAAAATTTCCCAAAGTGTTAAGAAAAGTGTCCTCTTTCCAATGAACCAACACGTTTTGAAAAATAACTTTTAGTTTTTGAGAAAACAATATTTGAAGTTTTGGTAAAATTTTCGATGTTGTAATTTTCATCGATAACTTTCAAAATTCGCTATAAAATTAATTTCTTGAAGGATCCTTGTGGAAATATCACCAATTATTAATTAAAGTATCCTCTTTTTAATGTAACAAGCCGTTTTGAAAAATCACTTTCAGTTCTTGAGAAATTAATTTTTGAAATAATCAAAACTTTTCAGAATTTTGCAATTTTCGCCGATTAAGTTTTAAAAATTCGTATAAAATCCATTTCTTGGAAAATGAGTATGAAAATTTCTCAAAGTGTTAATAAAAGTGTCCTCTTTCCAATGAATCAACCCGTTTTGAAAAATAACTTTTAGTTTTTGAGAAAATAATATTTTAAGTTTTGATAAAATTTTCGATGTTGCAATTTTCTTGGATAATTTTCAAAATTCGCTATAAAATTAATTTCTTGAAGGATTTTTGTGGAAATATTACCAATTATTAATTAAAGTATCCTCTTTTTAATACAACAAGCCGTTTTGAAAAATCACGTTTAGTTCTTGAGAAATAAATTTTTGAAATGATCGACAATTTTTTCAAATTTTGCAATTTTCGCCTATTAAGTTTTAAAAATTCGTATAAAATATAGTTCTTGGAATATGAGTATGAAAATTTCCCGAGGTGTTAATAAAAGTGTCCTCTTTCCAATGAACCAACCCGTTTTAAAAAATAATTTTTGGTTTTTGAGAAAACATTATTTGAAGTTTTGATGAAATTTTCGATTGGATATGAAGGTTAAATTATTTTTTCTTGTACTATATCGATGTTATTTATTTATTTATTTTCTTCTACATGTTTCGAGGAAACTGGGCCCACATCATCAGGAAGAGATCATCAAATTTATGAATAAAAACTTCACTATGTTCTGTTTCCGTTATTTGATATTATTGATGATTATTGATGATATAACTTTTGATATCTCCTCGTTGTTGTGGTGTGTTTATTTTTTGGTAATGACCAAAAAATTTATTATTTTTTTATTCATAAATTTGACGATCTCTTCCTGATGATGACGGCCCAGTTTCCTCGAAACATGTAGAAGAAACTAAATAAATAAATAACATCGATATAGTACAAGAAAAAATAATTTAACCTTCATATCCAATATCACACGATGTTAAGAAGACAAAACAACAATTACAAATTTTCGATGTTGCAATTTTCATCGATAACTTTCAAAATTCGCTATAAAATTAATTTCTTGAAGGATCCTTGTGGAAATATCACCAATTATTAATTAAAGTTTCCTCTTTTTAATGCAACAAGCCGTTTTGAAAAATCACTTTCAGTTCTTGAGAAATAAATTTTTTAAATGATCGACAATTTCTTCGAATTTTGCAATTTTCGCCGATTAAGTTTTAAAAATTCGTAAAAAATCCATTTCTTGGAATGTTGGTATAAAAATTTCCCAAAGTGTTAAGAAATGTGTCCTCTTTCCAATGAACCAACACGTTTTGAAAAATAACTTTTAGTTTTTGAGAAAACAATATTTGAAGTTTTGACAAAATTTTCGATGTTGTAATTTTCATCGATAACTTTCAAAATTCGCTATAAAATTAATTTCTTGAAGGATCCTTGTGGAAATATCACCAATTATTAATTAAAATATCCTCTTTCTAATGCAAAAAGCCGTTTTAAAAAATCACTTTCAGTTCTTGAGAAAAAAATTTTTGAAATGATTGAAAATTTTTTCGAATTTTGCAATTTTTGCCGATTAAGTTTTAAAAATTCGTATAAAATCCATTTCTTGAAATATGAGTATGAAAATTTCACAAAGTGTTAATAAAAGTGTCCTCTTTCCAATAAACCAACTCGTTTTGAAAAATAACTTTTAGTTTTTGAGAAAACAATATTTTAAATTTTGATAAAATATTCGTTGTTGCAATTTTCTTCGATAATTTTCAAAATTCGCTATAAAATTAATTTCTTGAAGGATCCTTGTGGAAATATCACCAATTATTAATTAAAGTATCCTATTTTTAATGCAAAAAGCCGTTTTGAAAAATCACTTTCAGTTCTTGAAAAATCAATTTTTGAAATAATCGACAATTTCTTCGAATTTTGCAATTTTCGCCGATTAAGTTTTAAAAATTCGTAAAAAATCGATTTCTTGGAATGTTAGTATAAAAATTTCCCAAAGTGTTAATAAAAGTGTCCTCTTTCCAATAAACCAACCCGTTTTGAAAAATAATTTTTAGTTTTTGAGAAAATAATATTTGAAGTTTTGATAAAATTTTTGTTGTTGCAACTTTCATCGATAAATTTTAAAATTCGCTATAAAGTTAATAAAAAATAAAAGTATACTCTTTTTAATGCAAAAAAACCGTTTTGAAAAATCGCTTTCACTTCTTGAGATATAAATTTTTGAACGAATGTTTATTGAAACTAATTTGATAAAAAAATGATATGGTTTAGTCCATCTTGGGACTTTTTTCATCCTGGCATATTTAGGTTGGCAATAATTCAACTGTCATAATTCAATTCTTGCGTAACATTTAATTTTTTGATTCGTAAATCTTTTCGTTTCTTTCACATAAAATTTTAACTGTATGTATAAGTATTAGTTATTTCCTCATAAGTTATTTCTGTCAGCTTCTCTCAATTTATTAAGACGAAATGACATTTGTTGACATTGTATATTTTTATTTTTTGACAGTTAGTTACTACCAACCTAAATATTTTAGGATAATGACATAATTTATTTAGAAAGAGTTTTTTTTATAAAATCTTTGTAGATTATATTTTATCTAAAAACTATATTGTTTCTCTTTTTAATGCAAAAAGCCGTTTTGAAAAATCGCTTTTGCTTCTTGAGAATTTTGCAATTAAAAGTTCGTATAAAATCCATTTCTTGGAATTTCTTAAAATTTTCTTAAATATACATCTCTTTGAACCTTTTTGTCTCTTGACTCATACTTTAATACTTTATAATTCCTGCATCAAGTTTGCAGAAATTATCTAATTTTTATCTAGTCAAGTGAGTTCAAAATTAAGTCTGTATCAATTTCAAAATTGCATAAAGTTAGATAAAGACTTGATAGATGTAGTAAGTCTCCGACCAATGTAGTTTAAAACTTTATTATGTCTTAAACAGGGTGTTTCGCGTAAGCAAAGTACATAAATTACATTAAGGAGCCAAGATACACATATTTTTATATATACAGGCTGTTCCATAACAACGTACCGAAATAAACGTAATAAATAAGCGATATTGGCTGTATCAGTTTTGTTATACAGGGTGTTCACAAATCAAAATTATGCAAAGAATGGAATTTTATGAATTGATTATTTATAAATTTAAAGAATATTTATTACCACTAAAAAATCCACAATTACGAGAATACAAAAAACATTTATATAAGCCATCCCATTACAAATAATTTTTTTTAACCTTCTTGTGGTGCATCTTGAGTTGCATCTTGAGGTGCATCTTGAGGTGCATCTTGAGAAGCATCTTGAGGTGTTTCTTGATCCCCTTCATGTGTTTCAGGTTGAGCCGTATCACCTTCTTCGTGGGCCACTTCCTCAGCTTCGTGAGTTTCACCTTGAGGGACACCCTCTTGCGAAGGTTTCTTTTCCCCAAATTCTTCTTCTTCGTGTTCACCCATATCGAAATCTTCACCATGCGCAACCGCAACTCCACCCGCATCAGGGACTAAATCTAACAGATTAATTTCAGCGCCTCTCTCCGAGTCAATCGATGGTGCTTCAGGTTCGTCGTCGAAAAGAACTTGGCTGCTCTCTTCGACAACTGACGAAAGCACTTCTTTTCCGTGTACACTACTTTCTTCGGTTCCTTCCTCACTTTGTTCTTCTCCGGTTAATTCATCTTTTTTATCTGCTATTCCTAATTCGCTGTACGCTGCAGCCATATCTTCAAGACTTGGTCCAATTTCGGTGTATGTGTTACGTTTGGTTGGGAATTTAGATCGTAATTCAACTGCAATCGGAACAAATCCTAAATCGCCTTTCTTGTACATTGCTGTAAATGATTCGACGGATGATAATGAAGGTTTTCTTGGTTGGAGTTCGTAAACTTTTCCTAAAACTTCTAATAGGGTTTGTAATAAATCGTCTCGACTTTGCGCTACTTGGGCTGCTTGATCTTGTTCTAAATTCAAAGCTTGTTTGATGCACATAACAGCATGAACAAGAATTTCGGTTAATCGATCGACTTCACCTTGCGCGTAACTTACATCTGTTCTTAAACACACTCTATCACATCTACTCAAGTGAAGATTTTGCTCGAGAATTTTACACCTTTGTATGTAATATTCTACGGATCGTTCTGATTCGAGTATTTTTATTTTAGCCGAGCTTAATTCTTTTTCGATTCCTTTGTAATGTTCTAATTGTTGCATTAATTTTTCATGTTCGATCGTCATTTTAGAAATTAATTGATATTGAACGGCCGATTTCGCCAAGGCTTTATTCTTTTCAGATTGATGTAGATCAGCTTCCATCCGTAAAATGTGATCTCGTTCTTTTAATTCTTCATTTTCGGTATGTAATCGGTTATGAGTTGCTAAAATCACGTCTAATTCGTTATTTATGGTGATGTTTTCTCTGATTACTTTATGGGTTGTTGCTGCTATTCTTAAATTGGTGGCGTCTTGGAAATCGCAAGATAATTGTAAGAGTTTCTCCTCCATCTCTTTTTTCAACCGATCTTTACCGATTATAAATTTTTTTTCGATTTCGTAAATTTCTCTTTTATGCCGGAGTTCTTGTTCTTCCATTGCTTTTTCTTGGATTTCGTATCTTTGCATTAAATCGTCTCGTTGAATTCTGTACTCGTCTAAGGAGTTTAATTTGCCGTTTAATAGTTTGATTTCGGATGATAATTGTTCTTGCATCATTCTGTACTCTTCTTTCATATCGACGATTTGGTTTCTGAAATCTTCAGCTTCTTCTTCTCGAGTTTCTTGTAACGCCACTAGGCGATTATTTAAATCGGCGATATCGTCACATTTTTCCTGTAGCGTTCGGTTTAAATATGAGATAATATCAGCTCGGTCTTCATCCATCGTTTTAAGTTCTGCTTGAAGCTCTTCATTTTTCACTTCGAGCTCGTCACTTAACGTTCTTAATCGGGCTAATTTCCGGTTTACATCCGCTAGTTGGAGTTCGTAAAATGTTTTATCTACTTCTGTAAGTGCATTTGGATCTGGTGGTACTTCCTCTTTCCCCTTTGCTCCTTTTTTATCTCCTTTTCCACCTTTTTTACCTTTGCCTTTAGCCATATTTTTTTGGTTCAATTTTAGACAACCCCTACAATGCTTATTTTGACAACTGATTTGTTAGGTTGCCATAGAAATGAATTGTATCGATTTCATCATTTAGACATGTACTAAAAGATGGCGCTAATTTTATTTAAATTTTTAGGGGGAAGCAATTCAAACTGAAAAATGCGGTTTATCAATTGGCAATAATTGGGAGTGTTTTTACAGCAATTCTTTAATATCAACGAATATGGTTGCGAATATCCCCGAAGTTAGAGAAGAAGTTAGCGAGCATTGTAGATGTGGATGCACAATTATTTTAGGGCAAGATAAACCAAGAAGATTATTAGCAACTTCCTCGCAAAGTTGCCCAGAGAGAACTTTTTGGTTAATAAGGGTAAGATTTTGACATATATTAAGATTAGTCCCTCTTAAAAATCGATGTTTTTTTTTAATCGGTAGGAAATGACTTAAAAGATGCGTTAATGATAAAAAAAAGTGCGGAAAAGTGTAGTACTTACCGAAAAATCACTTTAAAGTTGTGATTTGACGTTTCTTTTTGGAAGTTCAAAGCAATAGTATATTATTATATGAGCATATAATAGCTCATTATATGCGAGTAGAATACTATACTTTGTCCACGACTATTGAAATTGATTCCATAAATTAATTTTTTAAATAAATTTTTGAATAAAGGTTAAACGTCAATGTGACACAAATTCAATGTTACCAACTGTGACCAACTTCACAACAATTTGTCAAAATTAAGTGTCAGTTTTATAAAACGTCGTTTTCTTTACGAAAATTAATTTATGCTTAAATCATACGAAAAAAGGAATTTGTTTAGGTTTTTTTAATGTCAAACATTTAGAAACTCCTAAAAAATTGAATTAAATTGACGTTTTTTGAACTTTTAACGTTTCAAATAATTATTGTTAGTCTGGTCAAGATGGCTACCCATGAATAATGATTTTTATTCACTCCGTGAAAAATGACTACCATTTTGTTTTAGAAAACTCATTCATAAGGTATACAGGGTGTCTCACGTAACTGGTTCGTTAGAACTTTTTAAAGTTCCACTATTCGTAGTGGTTTGAAATTTTGGTAGCATGGGTTGTTCATTCTAAACTTTCGATCTAAAATATTTTCAAGATGGCCACCCTTTCCGGTCTACCGGAAGTAGACCACAACTTCGTTATTTTAAATGGAATGCTATAGTTTTTATTACACCTTTCAATTATACGTAAAAAAATATGTTGACTTTGATAAAAGTTGTTGGTACCTAGCGTTTTTTGTTTTCGAGTTATTTAGATTTTAAGTGTTTTTTGACAAATTTCACTATGGTCTTTAAAAGCCCATATCTCAGCTAACGATCATTCAAAAAAGCTCTGCATTGGCACGACTACTCTACAGATGCTGCCAAATAGATTGTCATTTGTTGTATCAGAAAATCTTATACAGGATGGTCAAAAATTGAATTATCGTTTCTCAATATTCAATTGCGAAAAAGTCGAAAATTTTAAATGGAACACCCCATATTTCTTTACCCTATCAGAAAGGGAATTTAATTCTCTACAAATTATCTATAAACATTCCTATACCTATTTATTGTAGTTTCCCTGATATTGGGACATTAATCAAAGCATGCACGGAATGCAGGAAAACGTTTGATTTTTTTATTAGAAGGAATGGAATTTCACGACAAAAACATACGTGTTTACACGACAAAAACTTCTGGAAGTCACTTCTGGAAGCAACTTCCGCAAGAAAACTTGGTAGTGGACACACGGCTTTAGGCTATCAATGCATAATAACAATTACCTGTAGTTAGATAGAATTGTTTCTACCAAATATGTGTTAATAGATTGTGTATCATTTGATCTGTCAAACGACTGAAATATCTTTATGTTGTAAATATAAATGATAAATAAGCATAGTGGCTTATTTAATAATAGTTTACTTAAATTAAAATAGTTATTAAAAAAGACATGTGTATACATGGTTACAAAATAAAAATAAATAAATAACCCGTGTGACGATAGCAACAAACCTTCCAACAACAAACTTTTACCCGTAATTTCCTATCTATTTTATTAGCTGATATCTTTCTTATTATTAGAGATAGCGGAAAACTAAATGCACCATTTGAAAGCTTGATTCTTTCTCTACGAAATCGTCGGTCCTCGTTTGCCGATATGTTGATATTAAGATCAATAAAAGATGAAGAACACCGCTCTGTACGTAAAATAGCTTAATATTACCAAACTTCAAGCACTTGTGCGATTGTTATCAAACCGAATTTTAAAAAACTGTGTTCACAATCAGAAAGAACGCTCCTTCAAATATCTTAATCCGGGTTTTTGTCGGTCAATATCTATTAGCATCATGGTTAAATCACCTTTAATATACAGGGTGTCCAAATTTCGATGGCTTTGCAGGTTATCTCAGTTATTGTGAAAGATAGAAAGTTGCGGCTTTCGTAAACCTGAGCTACTTTTTTGTGAAACTTACAATGGCGCAAACCAAATTTTCATAGCCCTCTTCGTTTTTGATATACAGGGAGTGTTTGAAATTTACGATTTACCGACACCTCCTGTATCTCGGCTATCCGGAAACTTAGTAAGAAAGTTAAAACGGGTTCTAATAGATTTTTTCACGTGGAATCCAATGGTGCGCGTAGAATTTTTCTAGTCATCACGGTTTTTGAGTTATAAACACAACTCAAATACTGAATACTCAACTTCTAAAATACTTAATGCTTTATAACTCAAAAACCGTGATGACTAGAAAAATTCTACGTGCACCATTGGATTCTACGTGAAAAAATCTATTAGAACCCGTTTTTACGTTTCCGGATAGCCGAAATACAGGAGGTGTCTGAAAATCGTAAATTTTGAAACACTCCCTGTATATCAAAAACGAAGAGGGCTATGAAAATTTAGTTTGCGCCATTGTAAGTTTCACAAAAAAGTAGCACAGGTTCGCGAAAGCCGCAAATTTCAATCTTTCATAATAACTGAGATACCCTGCAAACCCATCGAAATTTGGACACCCTGTACATCTCTATATACAGAAACGTTTAATTGCCCTACCTCTACACAACTTTCTTATTTGATATAAGGAAAACTATAGAAGTATATCATGAAGTTATAGACTACACAAGGACGTTTTTGGTCAAAAAATTACCAAATTCACACGTTTTAGCTGCTTTTAAACATTGTTGGGATCAATAACTTATACACCATTAGAAAGAGCAGAAAATTGTAGATAAGATAGATCTATACTTCTATAGTTTTTCCCCTCTCAAATAAAAAAGTTGTTTAAAGGAATAGTAATTAAGCGTTTTTGTGTGTAGGGATGTATATTAATTCGGTTTGATAACAATTGCACAAAGGCTTGAAGTTTGGTAATTTTAAGCTATTTAATCTAAGTACAGAGCCACCGCTTTGTAGTTTAAGTACAGATTGATCTTAGTATTAACTTATCGACAGACAAAGACCGGTTTTAGATAGAGAAAGAATCTCTAATTATTATCTCGAATTATCTCTAATAATAAGAAAGATATCAGCTAAGAAAGTAGATAAAAAATTACGGATACAAGTTTGTTGCTATCGGACAAATGTGGAGGAGGCTGAAAACTAGAATTCGTAAACATAAAACTAAAGAAAATTCCAATATTTCTAAGCACCACATAAAGACTGAACATAATATAAATTATGGAGGAGTTGAGCTTTTACATTCGTGTAACAAATTATAAAAATAATAACTATCTACTTATGAATGAACAAGTTCAACTTTTCCATAAACCCATCTTCGTATAATTTTACAATATACAGGGTGGTTCAGTTTTTAATCGGGAAACTTTACTAGGATGTAGTACTTGCCAAAATAACACAATTTTTTTATATAAACATAGGGTCGCAATTCTTTTGTTTTCGAGCTATNTTAATTTAATTTAATCCAAAATTAATTAAGGCTGAAGAAGATTACGTGATTGAATTCAAAGTGGAGCACATTTTTCTTCCATGCGAAACGCAATGGTTAAAAATACGAGATGGTTCCTCTTTATCCGACAATCTCTTAGAAGATTTAAGAGGGTACCCAAATCCGACACCCAGCGTTGTAAACTCGACCGGTCCAAACCTCCTATTAGAATTCTTTGGAAACGAAGATTACAGCACGCAAAGTTGTGGTGGAGGATTCGTCGCGCAAGCTGCCCAAAAATTAAAACCTCTACGAAACCACTCTTTACCAATCGCCCAAGAAATGGGCGTCCTCACTTTATCAGCTAAATTAACTGCAATTCACATCGCGATAATTTTCTTCTTGGGCGGCCTTTTGATTGCAACGCTTCTTTTAGGAGCTCAATACATTTTTAAATATCGAAAATATCATATTGCTAAAGCTGAAGATCAGGATTCTTTGACGGATTCGACGGGTTCTTGTGCTGCTTTAACGGTGAAAAATCGAGCGATATCGAATTCTACGTTGTTGACGGAAGTTATTTCTTTGACTCGATTAAGACCTAGTGTTAGATCTAGGAATAAACATAGTCGGTTAAGGGAATCTGTCGAACATGAACCCGAAGAAAGAGAAGCAACGTTAGCGTAAGTATTAGTTGTTTTTAGTGGTGGAACGGATATTCGGCAATTTTCGCCGATTAAGTTTTAAAAATTTCCCAAAGTGTTCCCAAAATTGGCTATCAAATTAATTGCTTGAAGGATTTTTGTGGAAATATCACCAATTATTAATTAAAGTATCCTCTTTTTAATGCAACAAGCCGTTTTGAAAAATAACTGTTAGTTTTTGAGAAAACAATATTTGAAGTTTTGGAAAAATTTTCGATGTTACAATTTTCATCGATAATTTTCAAAATTCGGTATAAAATTAATTTCTTGAAGGATCCTTGTGGAAATATCACCAATTATTAATTAAAATATCTTCTTTTTGATGCAAAAAGCCGTTTTGAAAAATCACTTTTAGTTCTTGAGAAATAACTTTTGAAATAATCGACAATTTTTTCGAATTTTCGCCGATAAAATTTTAATAATTCGTATAAAATCGATTTTTTGGAATATGAATATGAAAATTTCCCAAAATGTTAATAAAAGCATCCTTTTTCCAATGAACCAACCCGTTTTAAGAAATAACCTTTAGTTTTTGAGAAAACAATATTTAAAGTTTTAAAAAATATTCGATGTTGCAATTTTCATCGATAACTTTCAAAATTCGCTATAATATTAATTTCTTGAAGGATCCTTGTGGAAATATCACCAATTATTAATTAAAGTATCCTCATTTAAATGCAAAAAGCCGTTTTGAAAAATCATTTTCAGTTCTTGAGAAATAAATTTTTGAAATGATCGACAATTTTTTCGAATCTTGCAATTTTCGCTAACTAAGTTTTAAAAATTCGTATAAAATCCAGTTCTTGAAATATGAGTATGAAAATTGCCCAAAGTGTTAATAAAAGTGTTCTCTTTCCAATGAACTCACCCGTTTTGAAAAATAATTTTTAGTTATTGAGAAAACAATATTTGAAATTTTGATAAAATTTTCGATGTTGCAATTTTCATCGATATTTTTCAAAATTAATTAATAAAAAGCTGGAGGAAGGTGGACGGCAGGTATTTTAAATTTAGAAATAAAGATTACATTAGATGTTATAAAGAAAATGAATTGTTCCATTAATGAATTATCTGAACGAATTGGGCTAATTTTACCGGAGAATGTATTCCTTAGATTTATTGATTCATTAAAAGTTAAATATAACAAAGTGTTCAAAGTAACTAAAAGCATTAATTGCAAAAAACTTGACCTCTTGTTGGCTAAATCTAGAGAGAATAATAAGTTTTGTAGTAATAAGAAAAAATAGTTAGTTAATTTAACTAATGTTAATATTCCTGCTGATGTGTCATCAAATTTCATCTACCTACCAATAGCTTTAACTTTAATTTAAAACGTTTGCTGATGTTCTTAGAAAATATTATTTACAATGTAAATCCGTCACATCGTAATTTAGTAAGGGCTAAATTAACGAATGTTATCAATAATTATCAATGTTCCTGGGAAGCGTGTGATGGTGCAACCCATCAGACTAAATGAAATGTTAATCAACAGAAAAAAATTTATTAAAGAAAACCCTTCAGTTATAATAACCAAAGCTGATAAGGGGGCTACTACAGTCCTTATGGACAGAGATTCTTATCTAAGAGGTGCCACAGAAATGTTGCGAGACACAAAAGTATATAAGGTCCTCAACAAAAACCCTCTTAATAACATACAAAACAAAATTAACAACTTCATTAAACATCTACATGAACAGAAATTCATCTATGAGGGTGAACTTAAGAGGTTAACAAAACACAATTCTATTCTGGCTAAGGCTTACTTCTTACCTAAGATCCATAAGGACGGAATACCATTAAGACCTATCATTTCGTCTATCGGCACGGCGCACGGTGGGACGAAAGTGAAAAAGGGTGGACATGGGTGTTTTTATTTTTATACCATGCTCTTTTTTACAAATTGTTGCTACCAAAAACTATAAAATGTTAAACTATAAAATAATTGAGTCATATACAGTATGTTCATAATACACACATTAGTGTTATACAGGTGGTCGGTAATAAATTGACCATAGAGTAACTACAAATTCTATTTTCATTTAAAATGAAAATAATACCAAAAATGTATTGGCAAAATATTGCTCATATAATGTATACACGGCGTTGAAGATTGTCTTTCAGTTAATTACTTCTTTCATAAATTGAACAGTTTCAGAAAAAATGACTCGAAAACTGGTATTATGGGGAGTTTAATGGTAGAAAATCCACTATCACAAAAAAAAGAGTTAACAAATAAAATAAATATAACGAACATAATAAGAGTAATAAAAAATAGCAATAAGAAACTATTACACCAAACGGTAATTAGAGGGTGTAACCGTGATAACCGTATTAACACTCAAAATAACACAAAAACATTCAACACCTGAATGTTAATTGGTAAATAATTAA
>NW_019280863.1:0-12817 GCF_000648695.1 Onthophagus taurus
TCACTTTAATATTATATATGCTATTACAATCCGAGGTAATAACTCTAGTACTGTCTTCAATGTCAATATATTATTACAAGCCGAGACAGCTGTGCTCTATTATCCTATTTTCTTCGATATCTATTCATCTGAGAGCAAATGTATAAGAGTGCAATATTGCTAAGAATAAAATTTGCTACAACTTTTGTTCTAAAAGTTTTTTTATAACATGCTTCAATTCAAAAATATTACCATTACCTACTTAAGACAATAAAATTAATCAAATTTTCAAATTTTCGTATTTTTCTCGATATCTATTCATCTGAGAGCAAATGTATAAGAGTGCAATATTGCTAAGAATAAAATTTGCTACAACTTTTGTTCTAAAAGTTTTTTTATAGCATGCTCCGATTTCGAATTGTTACCATTACCTACTTAAAACAACGAAATTCATCAAATTTTCATATTTTTGTATTTTTCTCGATATCTATTCATCTGAGAACAAAAGTGCAAGAGTGCAATATTGTTAAGAACAAAATTTGCTACAACTTTTATTCTAAAAGTTTTTTTATAACATGCTTCGATTCAAAAATGTTACCATTACCTACTTAAAACAATAAAATTCATCAAATTCTCAAATTTTCGTATTTTTCTCGATATCTGTGCATTTGAGAAGAAAAGTGCAAGAGAGCAATATTGTTAAGAATAAAATTTGCTACAACTTTTGTTCTAAAAATTTTTTTATAACATGCTCCGATTCAAAAATGTTACCATTATCTACTTAAAACAATAAAATTCATCAAATTTTCAAATTTTCGTATTTTTCTCGATATCTATTCATCTGAGAGCAAAAGTGTAAAAGAGCAATGTTGTTAAGAAGAAAATTTGCTACAACTTTTATACTAAAACTTTTTTCCTAACACTTTCCGAATCCCATCTACCAGCTACATGTAATAAAACCACGATTTCGTCTAATTTTTACGTTTTTGAATTTTTCTCGATATTAATGCATCTGAGAGCAAAAGTGTAAAGGGGCAATATTGTTAAAAAGAAAATTTGCTACAACTTTTATACTAAAACTTTTTTCTAAAACGTTTCGAATCCTTTTTATATCCATAGCATGGTGCAAAACCCCGATTTCGTCTAATTTTCACTTTTTTGAATTTTTCTCAATATTAATGCCTCTGAGAGCAAAAGTGCAAAAGAGCAATATTGCTAAGAAGGAAATTTACTACAACTTTTATACTAAAACTTTTTTTCCTAAAACGTTCCGAATCCCTTTTACACCCATAGCATGGTGCAAAATCCCGATTTCGTCTAATTTTCACCTTTTTGAATTTTTCTCGATATTAATGCATCTGAGAGCAAAAGTGCAAAAGAGCAATATTGTTAAGAAGAAAATTTGCTACAACTTTTATACTAAAACTTTTTTTCTAAAACGTTCCGAATCCCTTTTATACCCATAGCATGGTGCAAAATTCCGATTTCGTCTAATTTTCACCTTTTTGAATTTTTCTCGATATTAATGCATCTGAGAGCAAAAGTGCAAAAGAACAATATTGCTAAGAAGAAAATTTGCTACAACTTTTATACTAAAACTTTTTTTCTAAAACGTTCCGAATCCCTTTTACACCCATAGCATGGTGCAAAATCCCGATTTCGTGTAATTTTCACTTTTTTGAATTTTTCTCGGTATTAATGCATCTGAGAGCAAAAATACAAAAGAGCAATATTGCTAAGAAGGAAATTTACTACAACTTTTATACTAAAACTTTTTTTCTAAAACGTTCCGAATCCCTTTTACACCCATAGCATGGCGCAAAATCCCGATTTCGTCTAATTTCACTTTTTTGAATTTTTCTCGATATTAATGCATCAGAGAGCAAAAGTACAAAAGAACAATATTGCTAAGAAGGAAATTTGCTACAACTTTTATACTAAAACTTTTTTTCTAAAACGTTTCGAATCCCTTTTATACCCATAGCATGNAACGACTCCTTCGTTCGTTCGGATCTCCTCTCAATTTCTCCTGCTCTCACTCTTTCATCGTACTCATCTTCTCTTCAACCAGTCGCGAATTCCCTTGGGCTATTAATTATCCTTGTCAATCCAGCTAGAAATAACCAAAAATTATAAAAAAAATTAATTAATTCCATACATTACGTTTATGTTAAGATTAAAAAACACCCCTTTAACCGCTTTCAACCCTACTTGTAATCCTAAAATAGGGGTTATTTGTTATTTCTTAAAATAACCACGTCGTGTTTGCTATCAAATTAAAAACACTTACAATTATAATTACCATATTTTAATCAATTCTTATTTAAATAGATAAAATCAAAAAAAAATTATAATATTAAGCATCGTTAAGATATTTTTAGTTAATTGGAATCATTTTGACACACACCAATCACTATTTTCTATTTCCTTGTAATTTTGAAATACTTTTAGACAACATTAAAATGTTTATTTTTAATTTTGCCATAATCGTTAAGTATCCTCGAGATGTTTTTAATGGGTTGTAATGATTTTGAGTCGCACCAATGAGCTTTCACCACTTCTCCAAAGTTGTTCGTAATGAGCCAGAAAATCATAATCTATAAGTTGTTCGATTTTGGTTGTCACCATTTTGAAAGGATAATGTTAAATGTGGCAAAATGTCAAAATTAACGATTTTGTTCTTGAAAAATCATCATAAATCAAAAACTAAAAATGTTAGAGAAAAATTTTATACATGAAAACTGTTCGTAATGAACCCATAAAGTATAATCCATAAACAGTTTTAACTTATCCATAATCATTTTTGATGGAGGAGGCAGAAATCACCAAAACATTAAAATTGATGATTTTATTTTTTGAGAATGCATCATAGCTTGAAATCTAAAATGGATGGAGGAAAATTTTATGAATGAAAATTGTTAGTAATGCACCCATAAAGCATAATCCATAAAAAGATTCAACTTAGGTGTAGTTGTTTTTATGGATAAAACGATAATCACCAAAATATCAGAATTAATGACTTTTTCTTAAAAATTTATTATAACTCAAGAACTAAAAGTGATAGAGAAATACTTTATGGATGAAAATTGTTTGTAATGAATCCAAAAAGGATAATCCATAAGCAGATTCAACTTAAATGTAGTTGCTCTTTTATGGATAAAGCGATGATCACCAAAATATCAGAATTAATGATTTTATTTTTGAAAAATGATCATAACTCAAGAACTAAAATTGATACAGAAAAACTTTATACATGAAAATTGTTCGTAATGAACCAATAAAGTATAATCCATAAACAGTTTTAACTTATCCATAATCATTTTTGATGGAGGAAGCAGAAATCGCCAAAACATTAAAATTGACGATTTTATTTTATGAAATTGCATCATAGCTTGAAATCTAAAATGGATGGAGGAAAATGTTATGAATGAAAATTGTTGGTAATACACCCATAAAGCATAATCCATAAAAAGATTCAACTTAGGTGTAGTTGTTTTTTATGGATAAAACGATAATCACCAAAATATCAAAATTAGGTTTTTTTTCTTGAATATTTATGATAACTCAACAACTAAAAGTGATAGAGAAATACTTTATGGATGTAAATTGTTCGCAATGAATCTAAAAAGCATAATCCATAAGTAGATTTAACTTAGGTGTAGTTGTTTTTTTATGTATAAAGCGATGATCACCAAAATATCAGAATTAATGATTTTATTTTTGAAAAATGATCATAACTCAAGAACTAAAGTTGATAGAGAAAAACTTTATGTATGAAAATTGTTCATAATGAATCCAAAAAGCATAATCCATAAGCAGATTCAACTTAGGTTTAGTTGTTTTTATGAATAAAGCGATAATCACTAAAACATCAGAATAAACGATTTTCTTCTCAAAAATTCATGATAACTCAAGAGCTAAAAGTGATAGAGAAATACTTTATGGATAAAAATTGTTCGTAATGAATCCAAAAAGCATAATCCATAAGCAGATTCAACTTAGGTGTAGTTGTTTTTTATGGATGAAGCGATGATCACCAAAATATCAAAATTAATGATTTTGTTTTTGAAAGATGATCATAACTTAAGAACTAAAAGTGATGTAGAAATACTTTATATATGAAAATTGTTCATAATGAATCCAAAAAGCATAATCCATAAGCAGATTCAACTTAGGTTTAGTTGTTTTTATGGATAAAGCGATAATCACCAAAACATCAGAATAAACGATTTTCTTCTCAAAAATTCATGATAACTCAAGAACTAAAAGTGATAGAGAAATACTTTATGGATAAAAATTGTCGCAATGAATCTAAATAGCATAATCCATAAGCAGATTCAACTTAGGTGTAGTTGTTTGTTATGGATGAAGCGATGATCACCAAAATATCAGAATAAACGATTTTCTTTTCAAAAATTCATGATAACTCAAGAACTAAAAGTGATAGAGAAATACTTTATGGATAAAAATTATTCGTAATGAATCTGAAAAGCATAATCCATAAGTAGATTCAGCTTAACTCTAGGTGTCTTTTATGGATAAAACGTTAATCACTAAAATATCAAAATTAAAGATTTCCTTTTTGAAAATTCATGATAACTCAAGAATTAAAAGTGATAGAAAAATAGTTTATGGATGAAAATTGTTCATAACGAATCTAAAAAGCATAATCCATAAGCAGATTCAATTTAGGTGTAGTTGTTTGTTATGGATGAAGCGATGATCACCAAAATATCAGAATTAATGATTTTGTCTTTGAAAAATGATCATAATTCAAGAACTAAAATTGATAGAGAAAAACTTTATACATGAAGATTGTTCGTAATGAATCCAAAAAGGATAATCCATAAGCAGATTCAACTTAGGTGTAGTTGTTTTTCATGGATAAAGTGATAATCACCAAAATATCAAAAATTGAGATTTTTTTCTTAAAAATTCATGATAACTTAAGAACTAAAAGCGATAGAGAAATACTTTATGGATAAAAATTGTTCGTAATGAATCTAAATAGCATAATCCATAAGCAGATTCAACTTAGGTGTAGTTGTTTTTTATGGATAAAGCGGTGATCACCAAATTATCAGAATTAATGATTTAATTTTTGAAAAATGATCATAACTTAAGAATTAAAATTGATAGAGAGAACCTTTATACATAAAAATTGTTCGTAATGAACCCAAAAAGCATAATCCATAAGCAGAGTCAACTTAGGTGTAGTTGTTTTTTATGGATAAAGTGATAATCACCAAAATATCAAAAATTGAGATTTTTTTCTTAAAAATTCATGATAACTCAAGAACTAAAATTGATAGAGAAATACTTTATGGATAAAAATTGTTCGTAATGAATCTAAATAGCATAATCCATAAGCAGATTCAACTTAAGTGTAGTTGTTTGTTATGGATGAAGCGATAATCACCAAAATATCAGAATCAACGATTTTCTTTTCAAAAATTCATGATAACTCAAGAACTAAAAGTGATAGAAAAATAGTTTATGGATGAAAATTGTTCGTAATGAATCTAAAAAGCATAATCCATAAGCAGATTCAACTTAGGTGTAGTTGTTTTTTATGGATAAAGTGATAATCACCAAAATATCAGAATAAACGATTTTCTTCTCAACAATTCATAATAACTCAAGAACTAAAAGTGATAGAGAAATACTTTATGCATGAAAATTGTTCGTAATGAACCTAAATAGCATAATCCATAATCAGATTCAACTTCGGTGTAGTTGTTTTTTATGGATAAAAGGATAATTACCAAAATATCAAAAATTGAGATTTTTTTCTTGAAAATTTATGATAACTCAAGAACTAAACGTGATAGAGAAATACTTTATGGATGAAAATTGTTCGTAATGAATCCAAAAACCAAAATCCATAAGCAGTTTTATCTTAAATATACTTATTTTTTATGGATAAAGCGAGAATCACCAAAACATCAAAAACAAACATTTTCACAATCTTGAAAATTTTCATATATTTAAAAAAATCCAGAACTCTAACGTTCCCAAAACGATTTCGATCTCGACTCGTTATTCCCCACTTCCGGTAGGAATCTATCAAGTTGTTGCGTTATCTGATCGTTGAGTTGAAATAGAAACAAAGTTAAATGAAAAACTAAAGGTGTGTTGATGGCAACGAACTGAACTAGAAGGAGAGTTGAGCAACTCTGATCACCATATCGTCTAATTTAATTGCATACGTAATTGGAAAACCTGGCGAGCGTGAAAACCATGTGAAAACTCGAACCATCGAGCCATTGTTCGGTCCTTACATACACATATACGTTAAGTTCGTTCTTAATTCGGCCAGAACAGGACGGAATCGGAGGATTTGTGAGAAAGAAACGTATATGTTTGTGTGTGTGTCTACGAAATGTGCGCTAATTACAATTGAATGCGCGCGTTCGCTCGATCTCGACCGCGGAAAAATATATAAATAATCCGCGTAAATATTCAACGAGGTGGTTGCACGGTCCGGTTGGCGCGATACCGATCAAAAGTTACCCGTTAACCGAGGCTATTTTTTTTTTCGGGACTTTTCAATGGTAATTCGGCGATATAAATTAATCCGACGCTCTAATTGGTGTGAAATCGCGTCTACTTTCAAACGATTCTTTTGTTTTTTTAACCGGAAACAATCAAATTTAATTTAATTGCTAATTCGACTCAAACATTAATTTGCCCGATTTTTTCTTAATTAAGAAATACAACATATATAGTGTGTATTATTAATTTTTTTAATATGATATATAAGTATGCAACCAATATCGCGATTTGCGTACAATGCGTATTGCACTTGCGATGTTGGTTGCATAAGTTAGTACGATATTTAATTAACATGGTATAATAAGAACAAAATTAGTATTTCAGTGTGATTTCGAAGAGATGAATCGTGTTTCCAAGGGGGGGTTGGTTTAAATCTGGCGGTGTTACCCGCATCCGAGGTTCGAATTTAATTAGGATTTCTAAATCTGTAGTAGTAAGGCAGGCTAAGGGATAGGCGGGCTAAACGGCCGGGATTGATGCTCTCTATCCGCGTGCAGGTTTCAATAGAAGGAAGATATAGATGGTTAGGGGATGATGAAATGGGGGAAGGGGTTGAATCGAGAAAGACGAAGTCCACGGAGTCCATAAAGTCCGCAAATTCCGACGGTTACCCCACGGCATCCCACAAAAACATTTATTTTAACTAAACAGGAACCGTTTTAGAAATCGATTTCGATGTAATATTCTTGTTTTAGAGATGTTTGGTGGTTGATGATGATGAGGATGGAGTTGATACCGATTAGGTATTCTCTTTAATACCCGGAACGCTCCATTTCGATGCCCGGCTAATCCACCGGCCGAAATATTGCTTTCAGAAATTAATTTATTCCATTACCTTTCAATTCATTAATATTTCATACAATCACGACGCGCGCGCCGCCGCCCCCAAAGTCAAAGCTAATCTCTGATCAAAGTCGCTCTCGAAGCTACGGCGGAGTCGGGGGCGAGGTGGATTGAACGATAGAAGGAGACGGGGGACGTAACGTGTAAAAATGGGCTGGTGTGAGAAAGACGGAGGAGGAAGAGAGGAAAATGTGTGCCGCTTTTTAATCCTGTCCTCTTCCTTGATTTAGTTTTCATACCTTCGGGGGATTTCCATGTTTACACGGCCTTAATAGAATCGTTAATGCCTCCGCCCCCCTCGCTGCCGTCACCCGCCACTCCTTCGCCCGGGTTCTTTTCGAACCGAGACGACGACGAAGACTTTTTTTCCGTAAACCCACCCTCGCCCCATCACCACCGCCGCCGCCACCGCTACCACCGTTTGTTTGCTTTTTATTCCGGAAACCGACTAGAGTCAATACGGTTCTTTTGTAAGAGAACCGTAAGTTTTATTTTTTACCCGCTCCCTTGGCTCTTTAAAGAAACACCATCATCAACGATCTGACTTATAATTGATGCCGAATCAAACAAGAAATGCTTTATTTTACTTTCAACTTTTATTCAACAGTTTTGAACCAGAGTTCTTTATTTTTGTAAATATCTCAGCATTTTGTGATATAAATGTAATAATTTCTTTATGAATTCTTAAAGAGGAAGAATTTAGCTTCAATTTAACACCAAAATCGATTGTTAAACTTTAAAGTTAACCTCTGAGTGATTTTTTGAATTTAATCGATTTTTTAAGAAATCTCAGTTCTATATTTTCAAAAATATCTCATAATTTTATTATATAAATACAACAATTGCTTTGCGAATTCTTAAAGAGGAAGAATTTTGCTTTAATATAACACCAAAATCGTTTGTTAAACTTTAAAGTTAACCTCTCAGTGATTCTTTGAATTTAATCGATTTTTTAAGAAATCTCAGTTCTATATTTTCAAAAATATCTCATAATTTTATGATATAAATATAACAATTTCTTTGCGAATTCTTAAAGAGGAAGAATTTAGCTTTAATTTAACATCAAAATTGTTCCTTAAACTTTAAAGTTAACCATTGAGCGATTTTTTTGAATTTCATCGATTTTTTAACAAATCCCAATTAAAGCAGAGTTCCATATTTATTAAAATATTTCAAAATTTTATGATATAAATATAACAATTTCTTTGCAAATTCTTAAAGAGGAACAATTTAGCTTTAATATATCACCAAAATCGTTTCTTAAACTTTAAAGTTAACCTCAGAGCGATTTTTTTAATTTCATCGATTTTTTAACAAACCTCAATATAAGCAGAGTTCCATATTTATTAAAATATCTCAGAATTTTATGATATAAATATAACAATTTCTTTGCGAATTCTTATAGAGGAAGAATTTGGCTTTAATATAACACCAAAATCGTTTCTTAAACTTTAAAGTTAACGTCTGAGTGATTTTTTGAATTTTATCGTTTTTTTTAAGAAATTCCAATTAAAGCAGAGTTCTATATTTTTGAAGATATCCCAGAATTTTTTGATATAAATGTAACAATTTCATTGCGAATTCTTAAAGAGGAAGAATTTAGCTTTAATTTAACATCAAAATTGTTTGTTAAACTTTAAAGTTAACCATTGGGCGACTTTTTGAAGTTCATCGATTTTTTAACAAACCTTAATTAAAGCAGAGTTTTATCAAAATATCTCAGAATTTTTTGATATAAATGTAACAATTTCTTTGTGAATTCTTAAAGAAGAAGAATTTAGCTTTAATTTAACACCAAAATCGTTTCTTAAACTTTAAAGTTAACCTCTGAGGGATTTTTTGAATTTTATCGATTTTTTAACAAATCCCAATTAAAGCAGAGTTCCATATTTATTAAAATATCTCAGAATTTTATGATATAAATATAACAATTTCTTTGCGAATTCTTATAGAGGAAGAATTTGGCTTTAATATAACACCAAAATCGTTTCTTAAACTTTAAAGTTAACGTCTGAGTGATTTTTTGAATTTTATCGTTTTTTTTAAGAAATTCCAATTAAAGCAGAGTTCTATATTTTTGAAGATATCCCAGAATTTTTTGATATAAATGTAACAATTTCATTGCGAATTCTTAAAGAGGAAGAATTTAGCTTTAATTTAACATCAAAATTGTTTGTTAAACTTTAAAGTTAACCATTGGGCGACTTTTTGAAGTTCATCGATTTTTTAACAAACCTTAATTAAAGCAGAGTTTTATCAAAATATCTCAGAATTTTTTGATATAAATGTAACAATTTCTTTGTGAATTCTTAAAGAAGAAGAATTTAGCTTTAATTTAACACCAAAATCGTTTCTTAAACTTTAAAGTTAACCTCTGAGGGATTTTTTGAATTTTATCGATTTTTTAACAAATCCCAATTAAAGCAGAGTTCCATATTTATTAAAATATCTCAGAATTTTATGATATAAATATAACAATTTCTTTGCGAATTCTTATAGAGGAAGAATTTGGCTTTAATATAACACCAAAATCGTTTCTTAAACTTTAAAGTTAACGTCTGAGTGATTTTTTGAATTTTATCGTTTTTTTTAAGAAATTCCAATTAAAGCAGAGTTCTATATTTTTGAAGATATCCCAGAATTTTTTGATATAAATGTAACAATTTCATTGCGAATTCTTAAAGAGGAAGAATTTAGCTTTAATTTAACATCAAAATTGTTTGTTAAACTTTAAAGTTAACCATTGGGCGACTTTTTGAAGTTCATCGATTTTTTAACAAACCTTAATTAAAGCAGAGTTTTATCAAAATATCTCAGAATTTTTTGATATAAATGTAACAATTTCTTTGTGAATTCTTAAAGAAGAAGAATTTAGCTTTAATTTAACACCAAAATCGTTTCTTAAACTTTAAAGTTAACCTCTGAGGGATTTTTTGAATTTTATCGATTTTTTAACAAATCCCAATTAAAGCAGAGTTCCATATTTATTAAAATATCTCAGAATTTTATGATATAAATATAACAATTTCTTTGCGAATTCTTATAGAGGAAGAATTTGGCTTTAATATAACACCAAAATCGTTTCTTAAACTTTAAAGTTAACGTCTGAGTGATTTTTTGAATTTTATCGTTTTTTTTAAGAAATTCCAATTAAAGCAGAGTTCTATATTTTTGAAGATATCCCAGAATTTTTTGATATAAATGTAACAATTTCATTGCGAATTCTTAAAGAGGAAGAATTTAGCTTTAATTTAACATCAAAATTGTTTGTTAAACTTTAAAGTTAACCATTGGGCGACTTTTTGAAGTTCATCGATTTTTTTAACAAACCTCAATTAAAGCAGAGTTTTATCAAAATATCTCAGAATTTTTTGATATAAATGTAACAATTTCTTTGTGAATTATTAAAGAGGAAGAATTTAGCTTCAATTTAACACCAAAATCGATTGTTAAACTTTAAAGTTAACCTCTGAACGATTTTTTGAATTTTATCGATTTTTTACAAATCCCAATTAAAGCAGTTTTATATTTTTTTAAATATCTCAAAATTTTGTGATATAAATACAACAATTTCTTTGCGAATTCTTAAAGAGGAAGAATTTAGCTTCAATTTAACATCAAAATTGTTTGTTAAACTTTAAAGTTAACCATTGAGCGATTTTTTGAATTTCATCGATTTTTTAACAAACCTCAATTAAAGCAGTTTTATATTTTTTAAAATATCTCAGAATTTTGTTATATAAATACAAGAATTTCTTTGCGAATTCTTAAAGAGGAAGAATTTAGCTTTAATACATCACCAAAATCGTTTCTTAAACTTTAAAGTTAACCTCTGAGTGATTTTTTGAATTTTATCGTTTTTTTTAAGAAATCCCAATTAAAGCAGAGTTCTATATTTTTCAAGATATCTCAGAATTTTATGATATAAATATAACAATTTCCTTGCGAATTCTTAAAGAGGAAGAATTTAGCTTCAATTTAACATCAAAATTGTTTGTTAAACTTTAAAGTTAACCATTAGGCGATTTTTTTAAGTTCATCGATTTTTTAACAAACCTCAATTAAAGCAAAGTTTTATCAAAATATCTCAGAATTTTTTGATATAAATGTAACAATTTCTTTGTGAATTCTTAAAGAGGAAGAATTTAGCTTTAATTTAATACCAAAATCGTTTCTTAAACTTTAAAGTTAACCTCTAAGCGATTTTTTTAATTTTATCGATTTTTGAACAAACCTCAATTAAAGCAATATCATATTTATTAACATATCTCAGAATTTTATGATATAAATATAACAATTTCTTTGTGAATTCTTAAAGAGGAAGAATTTAGCTTTAATTTAACATCAAAATTGTTTGTTAAACTTTAAAGTTAACCATTAAGCGATTTTTTGAATTTCATCGATTTTTTAACAAATCTCAATTAAAGCAAAGTTTTATATTTTTGAAAATATCTCAGAATTTTTTGATATAAATGTAACAATTTCTTTGCGAATTCTTAAAGAGGAAGAATTTAGCTTTAATTTAACACCAAAATTGTTTGTTAAACTTTAAAGTTAACCATTGAGCGATTTTTTGAATTTCATCGATTTTTTAAAAAACCTCAATTAAAGCAGTTTTATATTTTTTTAAATATCTCAGAATTTTGTGATATAAATACAACAATTTCTTTGCGAATTCTTAAAGAGGAAGAATTTAGCTTTAATATAACACCAATGTCGTTTCTTACACTTTAAAATTAACCTCAGAGCGATTTTTTGAATTTTATTGATTTTTTAACAAACCTCAATATAAGTAGAGTTCCATATTTATTAAAATATCTCAGAATTTTATGATATAAATATAACAATTTCTTTTTGAATTGTTAAAGAGGAAGAATTTAGCTTTAATTTGACACCAAAATCGTTTCTTAAACTTTCAAGTTAACCACAGAGTGGATTTTTTAAATTTCACCGATTTCTTAACAAATATCAATTAAAACAGAGTTCTATATTTTTTTAAATTTCTCAGAATTTTATGATATAAATATAACAATTTCTTTACGAATTCTCAAAGGGGAAGAATTTAGCTTTAATATAACACCAAAATCGTTTCTTAAACTTTAAAGACAACCTCAGAATGATTTTTTGAATTTAATGGATTTTTTTAATAAATCTCTATTAAAGCAGAATTTCATATTTATTAAAATATCTCAGAATTTTATGATATAAATGTAACAATTTCTTTGCAAATTCTTAAAGAGGAAGAATTTGGCTTTAATTTAACACCAGAATCGTTTCTTAAACTTTAAAGTTAACCTCTGAGCGATTTTTTGAATTTAATCGATTTTTCAAAAAACCTCAATTAAAGCAGTTTCATATTTATTAAAATATCTCAGAATTTTATGATATAAATATAACAATTTCTTTGCAAATTCTTAAAGAGGAAGAATTTAGCTTTAAT
>NW_019280863.1:15913-77679 GCF_000648695.1 Onthophagus taurus
TAAAAATATATACAAATATATACAAAAATATATAAAAAAATATAAAAATATATATAAAATATCTATATTTTATATATTATTATTTATTTTATTTTATATCATCAAATTTAAAAAAATATAGAACTCTGTTTTAATTGAGATTTGTTAAGAAATCGGTGAAATTTAAAAAATCCACTCTGTGGTTAACTTGAAAGTTTAAGAAACGATTTTGGTGTCAAATTAAAGCTAAATTTTTCCTCTTTAAGAATTCGCAAGGAAATTGTTATATTTATATCATAAAATTCGGAGATATTTTAATAAATATGGAACTCTGCTTATATTGAGGTTTGTTAAAAAATCGATGAAATTAAAAAAATCGCTTTGAGGTTAACTTTAAAGTTTAAGAAATGATTTTGGTGTTAAATTAAAGCTAAATTCTTCCTCTTTAAGAATTCACAAAGAAATTGTTACATTTATATCAAAAAATTCTGAGATATTTTGATAAAACTTTGCTTTAATTGAGGTTAGTTAAAAAATCGATGAACTTCAAAAAATCGCCCAATGGTTAACTTTAAAGTTTAACAAACAATTTTGATGTTAAATTAAAGCTAAATTCTTCCTCTTTAAGAATTCGCAAAGAAATTGTTATATTTATATCATAAAATTTTGAAATATTTTAATAAATATGGAACTCTGCTTTAATTGGGATTTGTTAAAAAATCGATAAAATTCAAAAAATCCCCCAGACGTTAACTTTAAAGTTTAAGAAACGATTTTGGTGTTAAATTAAAGCTAAATTCTTCCTCTTTAAGAATTCACAAAGAAATTGTTATATTTATATCATAAAATTCTGAGATATGTTAATAAATATAAAATTTCTTTAATTGAGGTTTGTCCAAAAATCGATAAAATTCAAAAAATCGCTCAGAGGTTAACTTTAAAGTTTAAGAAACGATTTTGGTGTTAAATTAAAGCTAAATTCTTCCTCTTTAAGAATTCACAAAGAAATTGTTATATTTATATCATAAAATTCTGAGATATGTTAATAAATATAAAATTGCTTTAATTGAGGTTTGTTCAAAAATCGATAAAATTCAAAAAATCGCTCAGAGGTTAACTTTAAAGTTTAAGAAACGATTTTGATGTTAAATTAAAGCTAAATTCTTCCTTTTTAAGAATCCATAAAGAAATAGTTACATTTATATCAAAAAATTATGAGATATTTTCAAAAATATAAAACTCTGCTTTAATTGAGGTTTGTTAAAAAATCGATGAAATTCAAAAAATCGCTCAATGGTTAACTTTAAAGTTTAACAAACAATTTTGATGTTAAATTAAAGCTAAATTCTTCCTCTTTAAGAATTCGCAAAGAAATTGGTGTATTTATATCACAAAATTTTGAGATATTTAAAAAAATATAAAACTCTGCTTTATTTGAGGTTTCTTAATAATCAATTAAATTCAAAAAATCGCCCAAAGGTTATCTTTAAGGTTTAAGAAACGATTTTGGTGATATATTAAAGCCAAATTCTTTCTCTTTAAGAATTTGCAAAGAAATTGTTACATTTATATCATAAAATTTTAAGATATTTTAAAAATTAAAGAACTGTGTTTTAATTGAGGTTTATTAAAAAAATCGAAATCACTCAGAGGTTAACTTTGAAGTTTAAGAAACGATTTTGGTGCTCAATTAAAGCTAAATTCTTCCTCTTTCAGCTGTTATTAAGAAATTCATTTGTTTATTATAAAAAATTTTGAGTTATTTTATAAAATCCGGAACTCTAGCGTTCCCAAAACGATTTCGATCTCCACTCGTTATTCTCAACTTCCGGTTGGAATCTATCAAGTTGTTGCGTTATCTGATCGTCGAGTTGAAATAGAAACAAAGTTAAATGAAAAACTAAAGGTGTGTTGATGGCAACGAACTGAACTAGAAGGAGAGTTGAGCAACTCTGATCACCATATCGTCTAATTTAATTGCATACGTAATTGGAAAACCTGGCGAGCGTGAAAACCATGTGAAAACTCGAACCATCGAGCCATTGTTCGGTCCTTACATACACATATACGTTAAGTTCGTTCTTAATTCGGCCAGAACAGGACGGAATCGGAGGATTTGTGAGAAAGAAACGTATATGTTTGTGTGTGTGTCTACGAAATGTGCGCTAATTACAATTGAATGCGCGCGTTCGCTCGATCTCGACCGCGGAAAAATATATAAATAATCCGCGTAAATATTCAACGAGGTGGTTGCACGGTCCGGTTGGCGCGATACCGATCAAAAGTTACCCGTTAACCGAGGCTATTTTTTTTTTCGGGACTTTTCAATGGTAATTCGGCGATATAAATTAATCCGACGCTCTAATTGGTGTGAAATCGCGTCTACTTTCAAACGATTCTTTTGTTTTTTTAACCGGAAACAATCAAATTTAATTTAATTGCTAATTCGACTCAAACATTAATTTGCCCGATTTTTTCTTAATTAAGAAATACAACATATATAGTGTGTATTATTAATTTTTTTAATATGATATATAAGTATGCAACCAATATCGCGATTTGCGTACAATGCGTATTGCACTTGCGATGTTGGTTGCATAAGTTAGTACGATATTTAATTAACATGGTATAATAAGAACAAAATTAGTATTTCAGTGTGATTTCGAAGAGATGAATCGTGTTTCCAAGGGGGGGTTGGTTTAAATCTGGCGGTGTTACCCGCATCCGAGGTTCGAATTTAATTAGGATTTCTAAATCTGTAGTAGTAAGGCAGGCTAAGGGATAGGCGGGCTAAACGGCCGGGATTGATGCTCTCTATCCGCGTGCAGGTTTCAATAGAAGGAAGATATAGATGGTTAGGGGATGATGAAATGGGGGAAGGGGTTGAATCGAGAAAGACGAAGTCCACGGAGTCCATAAAGTCCGCAAATTCCGACGGTTACCCCACGGCATCCCACAAAAACATTTATTTTAACTAAACAGGAACCGTTTTAGAAATCGATTTCGATGTAATATTCTTGTTTTAGAGATGTTTGGTGGTTGATGATGATGAGGATGGAGTTGATACCGATTAGGTATTCTCTTTAATACCCGGAACGCTCCATTTCGATGCCCGGCTAATCCACCGGCCGAAATATTGCTTTCAGAAATTAATTTATTCCATTACCTTTCAATTCATTAATATTTCATACAATCACGACGCGCGCGCCGCCGCCCCCAAAGTCAAAGCTAATCTCTGATCAAAGTCGCTCTCGAAGCTACGGCGGAGTCGGGGGCGAGGTGGATTGAACGATAGAAGGAGACGGGGGACGTAACGTGTAAAAATGGGCTGGTGTGAGAAAGACGGAGGAGGAAGAGAGGAAAATGTGTGCCGCTTTTTAATCCTGTCCTCTTCCTTGATTTAGTTTTCATACCTTCGGGGGATTTCCATGTTTACACGGCCTTAATAGAATCGTTAATGCCTCCGCCCCCCTCGCTGCCGTCACCCGCCACTCCTTCGCCCGGGTTCTTTTCGAACCGAGACGACGACGAAGACTTTTTTTCCGTAAACCCACCCTCGCCCCATCACCACCGCCGCCGCCACCGCTACCACCGTTTGTTTGCTTTTTATTCCGGAAACCGACTAGAGTCAATACGGTTCTTTTGTAAGAGAACCGTAAGTTTTATTTTTTACCCGCTCCCTTGGCTCTTTAAAGAAACACCATCATCAACGATCTGACTTATAATTGATGCGGAATCAAACAAGAAATGCTTTATTTTACTTTCAACTTTTATTCAATACTTTTATGGCTAAGTGAAAACTGTTTATGGATTACTCTTTTTGGATTCATTACGAACATTTTTCACGTATAAAGTTTTCCTGTATCATATTTAGTTCTTGATTTATGATGGATTTTTAAAAAGACTTTGCTGTTTTGACGATTATGGCTTACTCCTGCAAAAATAATTGTGCCAAGTTGAATCTGCTTATAAATCATGCTTATTTGATTCATTACGCACATTTTTTTTTAATCAAGTATTTCCCTATCAAGTTTAGTTCTTTACTTATGATGCATTCTTAAAAATCAATTCGTCCATTTTGATGTTTTGGTGATTTCTACATCCTCCTTCAAAAATTCTTATGGCTAAGTTAAAACTGTTTATGGATTATACTTTTTGGGTTTATTAGAAACAATTTTTATACATAAAGTTTTTCTCTATTAATTTTAGTTCTTGAGTTATGATCATTTCTCAAAAACAAAATCATTAATTCTGATATTTTGGTGATCATCGCTTTGTCCATAAAAAACAACTACACCTAAGTTGAATCTGCTTATTGATTAGTTTTTTGGATTCATTACGAATAATTTTTATCCATAAATTATTTCTCTATCACTTTTAGTTCTTGAGTTATTATGAATTTTTAAGAAAAAAATCTCAATTTTTGATATTTTGTGTGATTATCACTTTATCCATGAAAAACAACTACACCTAAGTTGAATCTGCTTATGGATTATGCTTTTTGGATTCATTACGAACAATTTTCATCCATAAAGTATTTCTTTATTACTTTTAGTTCTTAAGTTATGATCATTTTTCAAGAACAAAATCATTAATTCTGATATTTTGGTGATCATCGTTTTATCCATAAAAAACAACTACACCAAGTTGAATCTGCTTATGGATTATGCCTTTTGGATTCATTACGAACAATTTTCATCCATAAAGTATTTCTCTATCACTTTTAGTTCTTAAGTTATGATCATTTTTCAAAAACAAAATCATGAATTCTGATATTTTGGTGATCATAGCTTTATCTATAAAAAACAACTACACCTAAATTGAATCTGCTTATGGATTATGCTATTTAGATTCATTACGAACAATTTTCATCCATAAAGTATTTCTCTATCACTTTTAGTTCTTGAGTTATCATGAATTTTTAAGAAAAAAATCTCAATTTTTGATATTTTGGTGATTATCACTTTATCCATAAAAAAACAACTACACCTAAGTTGAATCTGCTTATGGATTATCCTTTTTGGATTCATTACGAACAATTTTTATCCATAAAGTATTTCTCTGTCACTTTTAGTTCTAGAGTTATCATCAATTTTTAAGAAAAAAATCTCAATTTTTGATATTATGGTGATTATCACTATATCCATGAAAAACAATTACACCTAAGTTGAATCTGCTTATGGATTATGCTTTTTGGATTTATTACGAACAATTTTCATCCATAAAGTATTTCTCTATCATTTTTAGTTGTTGAGTTATCAAGAAAATCTCTAATTTTGATATTTTGGTGATTATCGCTTTATCCATAAAAACAACTACACCTAAGTTGAATCTCTTTATGGATTATGCTTTATGGGTGTATTACCAACAATTTTCATTGATAATGTTTTCCTCCATCCATTTTAGATTTCAAACTACGATGCAATCTCAAAAAATAAAATCGTCAATTTTAATGTTTTGGTGATTTCTGCTTCCTCCATCAAAAATGATTATGGATAAGTTATAACTGTTCATGGATTAATCTTTATGAGTTCATTACGAACAATTTTCATGTATAAAGTTTTTCTCTAACATTTTTAGTTTTTGATTTATGATGATTTTTCAAGAACAAAATCGTTAATTTTGACACTTTGCCACATTTAACATTATCCTTTCAAAATGGTGACAACCAAAATCGAACAACTTATAGATTATGATTTTCTTACGTATATTCTTTATACTTATAGATGTTGTCTAAAAGTATTTCAAAATTACAAGGAAATAGAAAATAGTGATTGGTGTGTGTCAAAATGATTCCAATTAACTAAAAATATCTTAACGATGCTTAATATTATAATTTTTTTTTGATTTTATCTATTTAAATAAGAATTGATTAAAATATGGTAATTATAATTGTAAGTGTTTTTAATTTGATAGCAAACACGACGTGGTTATTTTAAGAAATAACAAATAACCCCTATTTTAGGATTACAAGTAGGGTTGAAAGCGGTTAAAGGGGTGTTTTTTAATCTTAACATAAACGTAATGTATGGAATTAATTAATTTTTTTTATAATTTTTGGTTATTTCTAGCTGGATTGACAAGGATAATTAATAGCCCAAGGGAATTCGCGACTGGTTGAAGAGAAGATGAGTACGATGAAAGAGTGAGAGCAGGAGAAATTGAGAGGAGATCCGAACGAACGAAGGAGTCGTTCGGAGGACAACAAACGTTGAATATTCATAGCGTCGTCAGAGAAACTTATATTATCTTTAACTCGGCGACCCCCGTTTTAATATCAGCCGCAGACGGAACTACCGTTACCAACCACCACCATCCACCTCAAGCATCTCTGGTTATTATTACTTCCAGAAGATGCAACCGATGCGAGAAGACAAGCCGGAAAACGTGTTGATATTCTCAAAACGAATTACTAACAACAATAATTACAGAATGTCGAACTCGACGAAAAATGTTAAGATGAGAATGGTGGAATGAAAAGGAGAAGGGTCGATGTCGAGAGAAAGATGGAGAGATTTTGGAAGGGGCGTCATGCAGAGCGAGACGTCGCGGGGGTCTCTTATAAATCAAAACTACTGATAATACCGATTCCTTCGGTTCCGAGTGTGTGCCCCCTCGCAATTACTGGATGCTTCAAACTGAAATTTATGCCCCCACCGACGGAGGTACCACCCGCTGACACTGCTTTGTCCATACTCTGACCGAGTTTAATCAGAAAATAAAACAAATACGAACTGAAAGTAATAAGAAAAAGGCTACTCACAGTAATTACGTAATAATTCAAAACCGACATCAGTTCTCAAAAAATATTTGAAAAGGATTAAATCAATTATTTATGTTTTTTCGAAATATATTAAATCACGAGAAAAATTAAAAAAGTGAAAATTAGACGAAATCGGGGTTTTGCATCATGCTATGGGTATAGAAACGATTCGGAACGGTTTAGAAAAAAAGTTTTAGTATAAAAGTTGTAGCAAATTTTCTTCTTAGCAATATTGTTCTTTTGCACTTTTGCTCTCAGATGCATTAATATCGAGAAAAATTCAAAAAGGTGAAAATTAGACGAAATCGGAATTTTGCACCATGCTATGGGTATAAAAGGGATTCGGAACGTTTTAGAAAAAAAGTTTTAGTATAAAAGTTGTAGCAAATTTCATTCTTAACAATATTGCTCCTTTATACTTTTGCTCTCAGATGCATTAATATCGAGAAAAATTCAAAAAGGTGAAAATTAGACGAAATCGGAATTTTGCATCATGCTATAGGTATAAAAGAGATTCGAAATGTTTTAGAAAAAAAATTTTAGTATAAAAGTTGTAGCAAATGTCCTTCTTAACAATATTGCTCCTTTACACTTTTGCTCTCAGATGAATAGATATCGAAAAAAATACGAAAATTTGAAAATTTGATAAATTTTATTGTTTTAAGAAGGCAATGGTAACATTTTTGAATAGGAGCATGTTATAAAAAAATTTTTAGAACAAAAGTTGTAGCAAATTTTATTCTTAACAATATTGCTCTCTTGCACTTTTCTTCTCAGATGCACAGATATCGAGAAAAATAGGAAAATATGAAAATTTGATGAATTTCGTTGTTTTAAGTAGGTAATGGTAATAATTTGAAATCGGAGCATGTTACAAAAAAACTTCTAAAACAAAAGTTGTAGCAATATTTATTCCTAGCAATATTGTTCTGCTGCACGTTTGCTCTCAGATGAATAGATATCGAGAAAAATAGGAAAATATGAAAATTTGATGAATTTTATTGTCTTAAGTAGGTAATGGCAACATTTTTGAATCGAAGCATGTTATAAAAAAAATTTTAGAACAAAAGTTGTAGCAAATTTCCTCCTTAACAATATTGCTCCTTTACACTTTTGCTCTCAGATGCATTAATATTGAGAAAAATTCAAAAAAGTGAAAATTAGACGAAATCGGGATTTTGCACCATGCTATGGGTGTAAAAGGGATTCGGAACGTTTTAGAAAAAAAGTTTTAGTATAAAAGTTGTAGCAAATTTTCTTCTTAACAATATTGCTCCTTTACACTTTTGCTCTCAGATGCATTAATATCGAGAAAAATTTAAAAACGTAAAAATTAGACGAAACAGTGGTTTTACTACATGCAGCTGGTAGATGGGATTTGGAAAGTATTAGGAAAAAAGTTTTAGCATAAAAGTTGTAGCAAATTTTCTTCTTAACAACATTGCTCTTTTACACTTTTGCTCTCAAATGAATAGATATCGAGAAAAATACGAAAATTTGAAAATTTGATGAATTTTATTGTTTTAAGTAGGCAATGGTAATAATTTGAAATCGGAGCATGTTACAAAAAAACTTTTAAAACAAAAGCTGTAGCAAATTTTATTCATAGGAATATTGCTCTCTTGCACTTTTGCACTCAGATGTATAGATATCGAGACAAATAGGAAAATATGAAAATTTTATGAATTTCGTTGTTTTAACTAGGTAATGGTAACATTTTTGAATCGGGGCATGTTACAAAAAAACTTTTAGAACAAAAGTTGTAGCAAACTTTATTCTTAACAATATTGCTCTCTTGCACTTTTGTTCTCAGATACACAGATATCGAGAAATATAGGAAAATATGAAAATTTGATGAATTTCGTTGTTTTAAGTAGGTAATGGTAACAATTCGAAATCGGAGCATGTTACAAAAGAACTTTTAGAACAAAAGTTGTAGCAAATTTTATTCTTAACAAGATTGCTCTCTTGCATGTTTGCTCTTAGATGAATAAATATCGAGAAAAATACGAAAATTTGAAAATTTGATGAATTTTATTGTTTTAAGTAGGTAATGGTAACATTTTTGAATCGGAGCATGTTATAGAAAAACTTTTTGAATAAAAGATGTAGCAAATTTTATTTTTAACAATATTACTCTCTTGCACTTTTGTTCTCAAATGCACAGATATCGAGAAAAATAGGAAAATATGAAAATTTGATGAATTTTATTGTCTTAAGTAGGTAATGGTAACATTTTCGAATCGAAGCATGTTATAAAAAAACTTTTAGAATAAAAGTTGTAGCAAATTTTATTCTTAACAATATTGCTCCGTTATACTTTTGCTCTCAGATGCATTAATATCGAGAAAAATTCAAAAAAGTGAAAATTAGACGAAATCGGGGTTTTACACCATGCTATGGGTATAGAAGGGATTCGGAACGTTTTAGAAAAAAAGTTTTAGTATAAAAGTTGTAGTAAATTTTCTTCTTAACAACATTGCTCTCTTGCACTTTTGCTCTTAGATGAATAGATATCGAGAAAAATAGGAAAACATAAAAATTTGATGAATTTCGTTGTTTTAAGTAAGTAATGGTAACTTTTTTGAATCGAAGCATGTTACAAAAAAACTTTTAGAACAAAAGTTGTAGCAAATTTTATTCTTAGCAATATTGCTCTCTTGCACTTTTGCTCGTAGATGCATAGATATCGAGAAAAATAGGAAAATAGGCAAACAGCTGTTTAGGCTAGTAATAATATAGTAACATTGAAGACAGTACTAGAGTTATTACCTCGGCTTGTAATAGCATATATAATATTAAAGTGACGGGTTTTTTATATACTTTGTTATACTTGAGGTACTTTCGCAGCGGCAAGGCCTTCCTCGGATTCTTAAAATATATTAATACAGCAGACAAACNTTGTAATAGCATATATAATATTAAAGTGACGGGTTTTTTATATACTTTGTTATACTTGAGGTACTTTCGCGGCGGCAAGGCCTTTCTCGGCTTCTTAAAATATATTAATACAGCAGACAAACCTTTTCGTATTGTTTTATAATAGTTGAGCTCCTCAACATTTTTTAATGCTTTGTAAGAAAACGATCACAGATTGAGATATTGTTCATCAAAATCGATCGAGAGAAATATAGAATGGGAAATAAATAAAAAAATAATGTTTGTGTTTTAGGTAATAAGATTTTTGAAAAAACCGCTTAGGTTTTGGGATGGATGCGGAGACGCAGCGGTTTTAAAGACTTGTAAAAACGCCCGTAAGCCCGGCTTTATTGACCAATAATTGGCCGATAATCATCTTTATGGCGGCACTCCGATTTTACAACTACAAATTCTGGCGTCGCGTCGATGGGGCCCACGGTGGCGGCGCGACGGGACGCTCCCCGTTATTAATGTTTTGATTGCCTTCGCCACCTTAATTGCAGGCACTAAAAGGTTTTATATTCTATTTTATGCCGGACGAACCGCGCTTTCGTCCACACACAAACTGGTAACACACGTCCCTCACTTTTTCTCCTTTTTATCTACATCTTTTAAATCTCCTTTGTCTAACCCCCCCTTCCCTAACCCCGAACGGAACAACAATAACAAGGCACCGACCTTCGATTATACATATACATGTATACAACCACCGAAAAAGAAAATTCTTTTTCCATCCAATTGAAATTGACACGATCCAATTTGTCGAGTTGAAAAGGGGGGATCTGTGTCTATTGAGAGTGAAAATTCGACCGGCGGCTGACAAATCGGCCGGGTTCTAAACGAACGAACGAACGAGAGTATGGAGTGAGGTGGCACCTCCTGCCCCCGTTCCCACGGGCTATTGAAAACCGATTTTTCACCCCCGGCCCGTCGAAGGATCCCGCAGGACGACCTGTTGCATGCTTGGCAAAAACCGCAACAGATGAACCCAAACGAACGATTTCGACGTCGTTTTCCGATACGGTTTCGTTTTTCCACATCACCTATCTCTCTATATATATATATATATATATATATACAGTGTGTTAATTAATTATCGTATCCGACGTCATCATTGCAAATATGCAACCAATATCACAGTATTGGTCTGATACGTATTACACTGTGATGTTGGTTGCATGCTATATATATATAATATTATTAAGAATAAAATTTCCTACAATTTTTGTTCTTAAAGTTTTTTTATAACATGCTCCGATTCAAAAATGTTACCATTACTTACTTAAGACAATAGAATTCATCAAATTTTCATATTTTCCTATTTTTCTCGATATCTGTGCATCTGACAACAAAAGTGCAAGAGAGCAATATTGCTAAGAATAAGATTTCCTACAACTTTTGTTCTAAAAATTTTTTTATAACATGCTCCGATTCAAAAATGTTACCATTACTTCCTTAAGACAATAGAATTCATCAAATTTTCATATTTTCCTATTTTTCTCGATATCTATTCATCTGAGAGCAAAAGAGCAAGAGAGCAACATTGTTAAGAATAAAATTTGCTACAACTTTTATTCCAAAAGTTTTTTTATAACTTGCTCCGATTAAAAAATGTTACCATTACCTACTTAAAACAGCGAAATTCATCAAATTTTCATACTTTCCTATTTTTCTTGATATCTATGCATCTGAGAGCAAAAGTACAAAAGAGCAATATTGTTAAAAAGAAAATTTGCTACAACTTTTATACTAAAACTTTTTTCCTAACACTTTCCGAATCCTATCTACCAGCTGGATGTAGTAAAACCACGATTTCGTCTAATTTTCATATTTTTATATTTTTCTCGATATCTATTCATCTGAGAGCAAAAGTGCAAGAGAGCAATCTTGTTAAGAATAAAATTTGCTACAACTTTTATTCTAAAAGTTCTTTTGTAACATGCTCCGATTTCGAATTATTACCATTACCTACTTAAAACAACGAAATTCATCAAATTTTCATATTTTTATATTTTTCTCGATATTTATTCATCTAAGAGCAAACGTGCAAGAGAGCAATCTTGTTAAGAATAAAATTTGCAACAACTTTTGTTCTAAAAGTTCTTTTGTAACATGGTCCGATTTCGAATTATTACCATTACCTACTTAAAACAAGGAAATTCATCAAATTTTCATATTTTCCTATTTTTCTCGATATCTGTGCATCTGACAACAAAAGTGCAAGAGAGCAATATTGCTAAGAATTAGATTTCCTACAACTTTTGTTCTAAAAATATTTTTATAACATGCTCCGATTCAAAAATGTTACCATTACCTACTTAAAACAATAAAATTCATCAAATTTTCATATTTTCCTATTTTTCTCGATATCTATTCATCTGAGAGCAAAAGAGCAAGAGAGCAACATTGTTAAGAATAAAAATTGTAGCAAATTTTATTCCAATAGTTTTTTTATAACTTGCTCCGATTAAAAAATTTTACCATTACCTCCTTAAAACAGCGAAATTCATCAAATTTTCATACTTTCCTATTTTTCTTGATATCTATGCATCTGAGAGCAAAAGTACAAAAGAGCAATATTGTTAAAAAGAAAATTTGCTACAACTTTTATACTAAAACTTTTTTCCTAACACTTTCCGAATCCTATCTACCAGCTGGATGTAGTAAAACCACGATTTCGTCTAATTTTCATATTTTTATATTTTTCTCGATATCTATTCATCTGAGAGCAAAAGTGCAAGAGAGCAATCTTGCTAAGAATAAAATTTGCTACAACTTTTGTTCTAAAAGTTTTTTTATAACATGCTCCGATTCAAAAATGTTACCATTACCTACTTAAAACAGCGAAATTCATCAAATTTTCATACTTTCCTATTTTTCTTGACATCTATGCATCTGAGAGCAAAAGTACAAAAGAGCAATATTGTTAAAAAGAAAATTTGCTACAACTTTTATACTAAAACTTTTTTCCTAACACTTTCCGAATCCTATCTATACCCATAGTATGATGCAGAATCACAATTTCGTCTAATTTTCACTTTTTTGAATTTTTCTCGATATTAATGCATCTGAGAGCAAAAGTGTAAAGGAGCAATATTGTTAAGAAGAAAATTTGCTACATAGATATATATATATATATATATATATATATATATCTTTTGAGTCTTGGGAGTTATAAAGTTGGCAAGACGAAGAGTTCGAAACCAATATTGTATCAATATCGGGGCCATCGCGATTATCTCCACACGAGCGGGGCGAACCTAATCAATAATTTGCGGGTCCGGTCGACAAAGGCGGCCGCCTTCGACGTAGGTGGCTCTGCCATTACCCCGTTAATCGATTACCACCGTGTAATGGGTGTTTACCGATCGTGTGTATTGATAGCTGTCGCGAATTGATAGTTTTTTAGTATTATTTTGAAGGAAACAATATCGTGCATCGTCTATACCAAGGCTTTACGACGAAAATAACATCGAAAATGACCAAAAAAATTATATTTATAAACTCATTTTCTATATATATATATATTATGGTGAAGTTATAAATCACCGTGGAGGGGAGCTTACAAACTTATATATAACTGCGTAGTAAGATAGGATTGACTAAAAAACCCACACTGTATTGAATAACAAAGTTTGGTTCAAATACTTCAAATTGGATTCATTGGTAAAGAGACTAAGGAGGTTGGGTGTTTATTGAAAAGTGGTGTGGTTAAGAAAGGTAATGGAATGTGTTGCACCTGGTGGGAAGTAGGTAGAAAGTGCGGGGGAAAAGGCAGTTTCATAATAAGTAATCTTTACGGTTCTTGAATGCTTTAAAAATTCCTGAAAAATCGGTTTCTTGGAAAATTGTTATGAAATTGTCATTAATTACTAATTAATGCATCTATTTTCCAATGATCGAGTCCATTCTGAAATATCACTCTTAGATTTTGAGATATAAATTGTTGAAGTTAAGTGGACTTTTTACCATATTTTGAATAACTTTAAAAAATCCTGAAAAATCGATTTCTTAGAAAATTGATATGAAATTTTCAGTAATTATTAATTAAAACATCCTCTTTCTAATGATCAAGTCCACTTTGAAATATACCTCTTAGTTCTTAAGATATTAGGTATTGAAGTTAATATAAATATTTCTGTTTTTAATGTAACTTTAAAAAATCCTGAAAAATCGATTTCTTGGAAAATTGATATGAAATTTTCACTAATTATTAATTAAAGCATCCCCTTTCTAATGATCAAGTCCATTTTGAAATATCTGCCTTAGTTCTTAAGATATTAGGTATTGAAGTTGATATAAATATTTCTGTTTTTTAAGTAACTTTAAAAAATCCTGAAAAATCGATTTTTTGGAAAATTGTTATGAAATTCTCATCAATAATTAACTAAAGCACCACCTTTCCAATGAACCAGTCCATTTTGAAATATCTGTCTTAGTTCTTAAGATATTAGGTATTGAAGTTGATATAAATATTTCTGTTTTTTAAGTAACTTTAAAAAATCCTGAAAAATCGATTTTTTGGAAAATTGTTATGAAATTCTCATCAATAATTAACTAAAGCACCACCTTTCCAATGAACCAGTCCATTTTGAAATATCTGTCTTAGTTCTTAAGATATTAGGTATTGAAGTTGATATAAATATTTCTGTTTTTTAAGTAACTTTAAAAAATCCTGAAAAATCGATTTTTTGGAAAATTGTTATGAAATTCTCATCAATAATTAACTAAAGCACCACCTTTCCAATGAACCAGTCCATTTTGAAATATCTGTCTTAGTTCTTAAGATATTAGGTATTGAAGTTGATATAAATATTTCTGTTTTTTAAGTAACTTTAAAAAATCCTGAAAAATCGATTTTTTGGAAAATTGTTATGAAATTCTCATCAATAATTAACTAAAGCACCACCTTTCCAATGAACCAGTCCATTTTGAAATATCTGTCTTAGTTCTTAAGATATTAGGTATTGAAGTTGATATAAATATTTCTGTTTTTTAAGTAACTTTAAAAAATCCTGAAAAATCGATTTTTTGGAAAATTGTTATGAAATTCTCATCAATAATTAACTAAAGCACCACCTTTCCAATGAACCAGTCCATTTTGAAATATCTGTCTTAGTTCTTAAGATATTAGGTATTGAAGTTGATATAAATATTTCTGTTTTTTAAGTAACTTTAAAAAATCCTGAAAAATCGATTTTTTGGAAAATTGTTATGAAATTCTCATCAATAATTAACTAAAGCACCACCTTTCCAATGAACCAGTCCATNAGGATTTTTTAAAGCTACTCTAAAAACGTAAATATTTATATCAACTTCAATACCTAATATCTTAAGAACTAAGAGAGATATTTCAAAACAGACTTGATCATTGGAAAGTAGATGCTTTAATTAATAATTGGTGATAATTTCATAACAATTTTCCAATAAATCGCTTTTTCAGGATTTTTTTAAAGTTACTCAAAAAACATAAATATTAATATCAACTTCAATACCAAATATCTTAAGAATTAAGAGAAATATTTCAAAATGGATTTGATCATTGGAAAAGGGATGCTTTAATTAATAATTAGTGAAAATTTCATAACAGTTTTCCTAGAAATCGATTTTTCAGGAATTTTTAAAGTTATTCAAAATATGGTAAAAATTTCCAATTAACTTCGATAATTTATATCTTAAAAACTAAAAGTGATATGTCGAAGCGGACTTGATCACTGGAAAGTATATGCTTTAATTAGTAATTGGAAGTAATTTTATAACAATTTTCCATGAAATCGATTTTTCAGGATTTTTTAAAGCTACTCTAAAAACGTAAATATTTATATCAACTTCAATACCTAATATCTTAAGAACTAAGAGAGATATTTCAAAACACACTTGATCATTGGAAAGTAGATGCTTTAATTAATAATTGGTGAAAATTCCATAACAATTTTCCAATAAATCGATTTTTCAGGATTTTTTAAAGTTACTCAAAAAATATAAATATTAATATCAACTTCAATACCAAATATCTTAAGAACTAAGAGAAATATTTCAAAATGGATTTGATCATTGGAAAAGGGATGCTTTAATTAATAATTAGTGAAAATTTCATAACAATTTTCCAATAAATCGATTTTTTAGGAATTTTTTAATGTTGCTCAAAATGATGTAAATATTGTTATTAACTTAAACACTTAATATCTTAAGAACTAAAAAAGATATTTAAAAACGGACTTGAGGACTGGAAAGTAAATGCTTTAATTAGTAATTGGTGATAGTTTCATAAAAAAATTTCAAGAGATGGATTTTTCAGGATTTTTTAAAGTTACTCAAAAGACGTGTATGTTGAGATTAACTTCAATACTTAATAGAGTTCATTGCTTTATTTAATTAATAATTGATAAAAATTTCATAAAAATTTTCCAAAAAATCGATTTTTCCTGAATTTGAAACATTAAAGAATATTAAAGATCGATTAGATCATTCCTACAAATGGTGTATATCCGGAGACAGACGGAAGAAAGGGGATGAGGAGGGTATGTCCTAAAGGACGCCTGTACAGGGATGACAACTTATCAAATACCGTGTACAAACGGTTAGTATTAATTCTAAGCATAATGCCGTGACGTGAAGGACGTGGGACATGTCGACCAGACCGTGTCTTTACAAATCATTAGTTATCCCTTTGGATAACTTCGGGGGGACAGCAACCACCTCATCCTCCTCCCCTTTCAAAATTAATTAATCACGACCCGTTTAACGTTTCTCCTCACGCGTATACCTTCTGGTAAGTCGTTTTCGTATTATTTTTCGCCGACAAAGGTCATCGAAATATCTCACCTGTTTTATAAAAACGGAAACGTCTTATCGCCTTTTATCACCTTTTCAAGCACCAACCCCCGGCTTGGTCGGATTCTTTCTCATCAGATTTGTTTACCTTCGGCACCTGCGATCGCAAATATTGTCTTTTCCTTTAGGCCTAACGACTATGAAGGAGAAGAAGACGACGGCGAGTTCTCATGGGCCGGCTGAGTTATGAGTTTTAATTTCGGAACGACGAGGGGGTTTGAAATCGTCGTAGCAGTCGTGCGGAAGGGTTGAAAAACTCGAAGGGGGAGTTAATTAAACAAAGAAACCGAGCCTTGGCTATCGGAAAAAATCTGCATGAAACGCAATAACGTGTGATTTATAGTTGTCGTTAAGGCGCTCGCGACGTATCGGCCGATAGCGACCTCTGGAAAAATTAAGTGAAATACCGCCCCGCGAGCGAGGGGGCGCGTAATTACACCCCTTTCGGTTCTGCGACATCGATATCAACCCTGCCTACAAGTTAATTTATTTTTTAAACTAAACTGGTCGCCCGCCTACATGTGTATAGCGTGATATTAACACATTTCAGTTTATACTGAAAATTATGTTGCAAGGACGATTTCTAAATATATATATAAAAAATACCAGTTATCACTAAATCTAATACTTGTGTATTCATTATTAGTAAAATTAAAAAATTGTTCTAAAATAAGAAATGTTTTAAAGATAATTTTATTACTACTTGATATCTTAAAGATCATTTTTTCAAATCTTCAAGTTTACAAGTTATGTATTTTTGAATTCAACTTAGCAGAATCATAAAGATGTCGTAGTATCTCAAAAACTAATTGAGATATTGTTATAAAACAACAAGCATTTTAAAGAGTACTTTATTAACAATTAATATCTTAAAGATAATTTTTTCAAGTCTTCATATTTTTGAGTTATGATTTTTTGAATGCAACCCTGCATATAATTAACCTTTCAATAAAATGTTTCGTGTTTAAACAATCGTATCTCAAGAACTAATTGAGATATTGTTCTAAAACAAGAAGCGTTTTAAAGAGAATTTTATTAATAATTAATATCTTAAAGATAATTTTTTCAAATCTTTAAATTTACAACTTATGATTTTTTGAATTCAACTCTGCAGAATTATAAAGATGTCGTGGTATCTCAAAAACTAATTGAGATATTGTTATAAAACAAGAAGCGTTTTAAAGATAATTTTATTAATAATTAATATCTTAAAGATTATTTCTTCAAGTCTTCATATTTTTGAGTTATGATTTTTTGAATGCAACCTCGCATATAATTAACGTGTTAATAAAATTTTTCGTTTTTAAACAATCGTATCTCAAGAACTAATTGAGATATCGTTCTAAAACAAGAAGCGTTTTAAAGAGAATTTTATTAATAATTAATATCTTAAAGATAATTTTTTCAAACCTTCATATTTTTGAGTTATGATTTTTTGAATGCAACCTTGCATATAATAAAATTTTTAGTTTTTAAACAATCGTATCTCAAGAACTAATTGTGATATCGTTCTAAAATAAGAAACGTTTTAAAGACAATTTTATTAGTATTTGATATCTTAAAGATCATATTTTCAAATCTTCAAATTTACAAATTATGATTTTTTGAATTCAACTCTGCAACATCATAAAGATGCCGTAATATCTCAAAAACTAATTGAGATATTGTCATAAAACAAAAACCGTTTTAAAGAGAATTTTATTAATAATTAATATCTTAAAGATTATTTTTTCAAGTCTTCATATATTTGAGTTATGATTTTTTAAATGCAACCTTGCATATAATTAACGTTTTAATAAAATTTTTCGTTTTTAAACAATCGTATCTCAAGAACTAATTGAGATATCGTTCTAAAACAAGAAGCGTTTTAAAGAGAATTTTATTAATAATTGATATCTTAAAGATAATTTTTTCAAGTCTTCATATATTTGAGTTATGATTTTTTGAATGCAACCTGTATATAATTAACGTTTTAATAAAATTTTTCGTTGTTAAACAATTGTATCTCAAGAACTAGTTGAGATATCGTTCTAAAACAAGAAGCGTTTTAAAGATAATTTTATTAATAATTAATATCTTAAAGATTATTCCTTCAAGTCTTCATATTTTTGAGTTATGATTTTTTGAATGCAACCTTGCATATAATTAACGTTTTAATAAAATTTTTCGTTTTTAAACAATCATATCTCAAGAACTAATTGAGATATCGTTCTAAAATAAGAAGCGTTTTAAAGAGTATTTTATTAATAATTAATATCTTAAAAACTATTTTTTCAAACCTTCATATTTTTGAGTTGTGATTTTTTGAATGTAATTCTGCATATAATTAACGTTATATTAAATAATTATTTTTTTGTCGTATCTTAAGAACTAAGAGTGATATTGAAAAAGGGACTCCACCATTGGAAAGGGAATGCTTTAATTAATAAATAATGAAAATTTTATAAGAATTTTCCAAGAAATAAATTTTTGAAGACTTTTTAAAGCTACTCTAAATAAATATTTAGGTCTTTTGAATAACTTTAAAAAATCCTGAAAAATCCATTTCTTGGAAAATTGATATGAAATTTTCACCAATTATTAATTAAAGCATCTCCTCCATTTTGAAATATCTCATTTAGTTCTTAAGATATTAAGTATTGAAATTAATATAAATATTGACGTTTTTTGAGTAAGTTTAAAAATTCCTGAAAAATCGATTTCTTGGAAAATTGATATGAAATTTTCACCAATTATTAATTAAAGCATCTCCTCCATTTTGAAATATCTCATTTAGTTCTTAAGATATTAAGTATTGAAATTAATATAAATATTGACGTTTTTTGAGTAAGTTTAAAAATTCCTGAAAAATCGATTTCTTGGAAAATTGTGATATGAAATTTTCACTAATTATTAATTAAAGCATCCCCTTTCTAATGAACAAGTCCATTTTGAAATATCTCATTTAGTTCTTAAGATATTAAGTGTTGAAGTCAATATAAATATTTACGTTTTTGGAGTAGCTTTAAAAAATTCTGAAAAATCAATTTCTTGGAAAATTGTTTTGAAATTTTCATCAATTATTAATTAAAGCATCCCCTTTCTAATGATCAAGTCTATTTTGAAATATCTCTTTTAGTTTTTAAGATATTAGGTATTGAAGTTGATATAAATATTTGTTTTTTAAGTAACTTTAAAAAATCCTGAAAAATCCATTTCTTGGAAAATTTTTATGTAATTTTCAGCAATTATTAATAAAAGAACTCCCTTTCTAATGAACAAGTCCATTTTGAAATATCTCTCTTAGTTCTTAAGATATTAAGTGTTGAAGTCAATATAAATATTTACGTTTTTGGAGTAGCTTTAAAAAATCCTGAAAAATCGATTTCTTGGAATATAGTTACGAAATTATTATCAATTACTCATTAAAGCATTTACTTTCCAGTGCTCAAGTCCGTTTTGAAACATCACTTTTAGTTCTTGAGATATAAATTGTTGAAGTTAATTGGACACTTTTACTGTGTTTTGAACAACTCTAAAAATTCCCTCTTCTGTCTCTGAATAAAAAACGATTTGTAAGAATGACGTTTCTAAAAAAATGTTCATGAAAGAGTTTTTGCAACAAAAACTTTGTTACCCTCCCCATCTCTAAAACTAATTACATAATCCGCTAGATAATTATAATTTCCAAGAGGTTGTTGTATTGAAAGTTGAGTTTAGGTTGAGGGAAGTATAAAATCTGTGTGAAAGGTGGATGAGGAGGAGGTTGGTTCTGGGGGGCGACGTCCTGATCTTGATTGATCGTAATTAGCCGACGGGAACTTTACAAGTTTCTTCTTATACGGGATCGCGTCAAAAGCCGAAATGCCCGTGAAACTTTATTAAAGCACCAGCGCATTTCACGCCGAATCCGTTTCCGGGAAAATAGACGAATTCAATTCGATGAGCAAAGAAGATGAAGTGAGCATCACAAGAAGAAAAAGCGGCATCTTGGTGTCATAAGCGGCTTACTTGAAACGGATTTCGGCAGTCAGTCATCAGTCGGTGTCCCGCTGTTTCGATCGGGAATCACAACGGAAAAATTACGATTTCTTCGAACCCAACAAAAATCTTTCAAAACGCTCAATAACGTCCTTCTCGCTTTCGTCTTCGTCTTCGTCTTCGTCTTCCTCCTCGGGGTCAACGAATCGAAAAAACCGAATTAACAAAAACTCAAGAGCCTCGATTACCGGTCGATGTCGGTGACATCTAATTTCGCGACATCTGTGCTTGTTTTTTCTCTCAATTTCTTGTTTTTCGTCTTTTATCCATTCAGCTCGTCTGCCAGTCGTCTCTGACAGCATTGCAATTTCACTTCGTTTCGTTTTCACTAATTTCTTTTTTCGTTCCACCCCCTACTACCCGTTAAACTTTAAGGGTTTCACGTTTTTTAATTTATTCTTTATTAATATATAAATTGACCCAAAACGGTAAATTAACCGAAACGATAAACTAAACTGCCCCCTGCGGAAATTGCGAATTCCACACGGCAAATATTCGGCGTAATTTCAGTTCAATAAATAAATCGTTACCGCCGCCCCCGAAAGGGCCCCCGAAAGGTCCCCTGGATGAGAGGGAAGGCCGCATCGACAGCTCGCCGCGTTAATATATGCGCGGATAATTTACCGACAGTTTCGGTGGCGGTGACGGTGGTGGTGGCGGCGTGGGAGCGGGGATGGACATCGGGAATTTTGTTGTTGTATCACCGCATACGTCCACTTCCAAACTTTTCATCCCCCAAATGATTTTAACGGTTTTATGTCAGAACGAAAAAGTTAAAATCAATTTATAGCATCATTTTAAAAACTAATTTTTATAACTACATCATAATATCTTATCTTTCCGATAAAAATCCGAGAAAAAGTACCGATTTCGGCTAATTAGGCCATCATCAGCTGAATCGTCAAAAATGAATTAAGAACTAAGACATCAATTAAAAAATTTAAAGTACAAAGACGAATGAGCCGATAGTCAAAAAGGACAATTTTGACAATTCACCTGATGATGGCCTATTCGCCGAAACCGGTACTGAATAGATTAATTTTTATAGCAAGAAAGAAGTTATTTTATTTAAATATCTAAATGCATCTTATTCCTTATCGAAGGAACGATCTATCCGTTAGATTAAAATGAGACATATCATATTCGAATCGCTATTAATCAAGCTTCAATTTGTGATATAACGCATAAAAATATCTCAACCCGTTCAGATGATATAAACTAAAATTTGACTTTGTCTTTAAATATTTGAGGCTGTAACAAGTAACTTGATAATAGCCGTTCTATACGTAGTATTAAAATAGGTTATATCACATCTAATTCCTTATTATTTGCGCTTTCTTTTAAGATATCACCCATTGAAATATCTCGATTTTTTCAAGAATTATCACAAAAATTGTATCGATTAAGATTTTCTTCATTTTAAGCTAACACGAAAAGGATGATAATAAACTATCTACACATTAGATTTAATCGAGACATATCATATTCGAATCGTTATTAATTAAGCTTTAATTTATGATATAAAGCATAAAAATATCTCAATTCGTTCAGATGATATAAACTAACATTAGTATTTTCACCTTAAATATTTGAAGCTGTGCTAAGTAACTTGATACCAACCGTTCTATACATGGTACTAAACTGGGCTATATCACATATAATTCGTTATTATTTAAGCTTTCTTTTAATATATCATTCATTGATATATCTCGATTTTTTCAAGAGTTATCAAAAAAAATGTTTCAATTAATATTTTCGCCATTTTAAGCTAAAACTAATAACGTAATAAAAAACGATCCATCCGTTTGATTAAAACGAGACATATCATATTCGAATCGTTATTAATCAAGGTTCAATTTGTGATATAAAGCATAAAAATACCTCAACCCGTTCAGATGATATAAAATAAAATTTGACTTTGTCTTTAAATATTTGAACCTGTACCAAGTAACTCTACAACAATCGTTTTATACATAGTATTAAAATGGGCTATATCACATCTAATTCCTTCTTATTTGGGCTTTCTTTTAAGATATCACCCATAGATATATCTCGATTTTTTCAAGAGTTATCAAAAAAATGTATCAATTAATATTTTCGCCATTTTAAGCTAAAACGAATAACGTAATAAGAAACGATCCATCCGTTTGATTAAAATGAGACATATCATATTCGAATCGTTATTAATCAAGCTTCAATTTGTGATATAAAGCATAAAAATATCTCAACCCATTCAGATGATATAAAATAAAATTTGACTTTGTCTTTAAATATTTGAGGCTGTACCAAGTAACGTGATAACAGCCGTTCTATACATAGTACTAAAATAGATTATATCACATCTAATTCCTTATTATTTGCTCTTTCTTTTAAGATATCACCCATTGATATATCTCGATTTTTCCAAAAATTATCAAAAAGTGGTATTAATTAAGATTTTCCCCATTTTAAGCTAACACAAAAAAGGTGATAAAATAGGATTTATCCGTTAGATTAAAACAAGATATATCACATTCGAATCGTTATTAATCAAGCTTCAATTTGTGATATAAAGCATAAAAATATCTCAACCCGTTCAGATAATATAAAATAAAATTTGATTTTTTCTTTAAATATTTGAGGCTGTACCAAGTAACTTCTTAACAGCCGTTCTATACATAGTACTAAAATAGGTTATATCACATCTAATTCCTTATTGTTTAAGCTTTCTTTTAAGATATCACCCAAGGAAATATCTCAATTTTCTCAAGAATTATCAAAAAAAATGTTTCAATTAATATTTTCGTCATTTTAAGCTAAAACGAATAACGTAATAAAAAGAGATCCAACCGTTTGATTAAAACGAGACATATCACATTCGAATCGTTATTAATTAAGCTTCAATTTGTGATATAAAGCATAAAAATATCTCAATCCGTTCAGATGATATAAAATAACATTTGACTTTGTTTTTAAATATTTGAGGCTGTACCAAGTAACGTGATAACAGCCGTTTTATACATAGTAGTAAAATAGGTTATATCACATCTAATTCCTTATTATTTGGGCTTTCTTTTAAGATATCACCCAAGGAAATATCTCGATTTTCTCAAGAATTATCCAAAAAAATGTTTCAATTAATATTTTCGCCATTTTAAGCTAAAAGGGATAACGTAATAGGAAACGATCCATAAGTTAGATTAAAACGAGACACATCATATTCGAATCGTTATTAATCAAGCTTCAATTTGTGATATAAAGCATAAAAATATCTCAACCCGTTCAGATGATATAAAATAAAATTTGACTTTGTTTTTAAATATTTGAGGCTGTACCAAGTAACTTGATAACAGCCGTTCTATACGTAGTATTAAAATAGGTTATATCACATCTAATTCCTTATTATTTGGGCTTTCTTTTAAGATATCACTCAAGAAAATATCTCGATTTTCTCAAGAGTTATCAAAAAAAATGTTTCAATTAATATTTTTGCCACTTCAAGCTAAAACGGATAACGTAATAAGAAACGATCCATCCGTTTGATTAAAACGAGACGTATCATATTCGAATCGTTATTAATCAAGCTTCAATTTGTGATATAAAGCATAAAAATATCTCAATCCGTTCAGATGATATAAAATAACATTAATATTTTCACCTTAAATATTTGAAGCTGTGCTAAGTAACTTGATACTAACCGTTTTATACATGGTATTAAAATGGGCTATATTACATCTAATTCCTTATTATTTAAGCTTTCTTTTAATATATCACTCATTAAAATATCTCAATTTTTTCAAGAGTTATCATAAAAATTGTATCAATTAAGATTTTTTTCATTTTAAGCTAAAACGGATAACATAATAAGAAACGATCCATCCGTTTGATTAAAACGAGACATATCACATTCGAATCGTTATTAATTAAGCTTTAATTTGTGATATAAAGCATAAAAATATCTCAACCCGTTCAGATGATGTAAAATAAAATTTGACTTTGTTTTTAAATATTTGAGGTTGTACCAAGTAACGTGATAACAGCCGTTCTATACATAGTACTAAAATAGATTATATCACATCTAATTCCTTATTATTTGGGCTTTCTTTTAAGATATCACTCAATGAAATATCTCGATTTTCTCAAGAATTATCCAAAAAAATGTTTCAATTAATATTTTCGCCATTTTAAGCTAAAACGAATAACGTAATAAAAAAAGATCCATCCGTTTGATTAAAACGAGACATATCACATTCGAATCGTTATTAATCAAGCTTCAATTTGTGATATAAAGCATAAAAATATCTCAATTCGTTCAGATGATATAAACTAACATTAGTATATTCACCTTAAATATTTGAAGCTGTGCTAAGTAACTTAATACCAACCGTTTTATACATGGTATTAAAATGGGCTATATCACATATAATTCGTTATTATTTAAGCTTTCTTTTAATATATCATTCATTGATATATCTCGATTTTTTCAAGAGTTATCAAAAAAAATGTTTCAATTAATATTTTCGCCATTTTAAGCTAAAACTAATAACGTAATAAAAAACGATCCATCCGTTTGATTAAAACGAGACATATCATATTCGAATCGTTATTAATCAAGGTTCAATTTGTGATATAAAGCATAAAAATACCTCAACCCGTTCAGATGATATAAAATAAAATTTGACTTTGTCTTTAAATATTTGAACCTGTACCAAGTAACTCTACAACAATCGTTTTATACATAGTATTAAAATGGGCTATATCACATCTAATTCCTTCTTATTTGGGCTTTCTTTTAAGATATCACCCATAGATATATCTCGATTTTTTCAAGANATATTTAGCCTTCTGCAAGCAGATTTTAGTCTTTTATTGTCAATATTTTGTCTTCCTTTGGTAAAATTAAACATTTTATATCCTATAGCTTTTACATAAAGGGCATCTGATATTCCATTAACATATCTAATTTTCTATCTGCAGTTTTTAGACTTCTGCCAGCAATAACTAATCTTCTGCAAGCACTAAATAGTCCTCTACAAGGAATATTTAGTCTTCTGCGTGCAGTATTTAGTTCTTTAGACGTATCAGCTTTTGCATAGAGAACATCTACAGTCTATTAACTGTATCTGGTGCCTTCCCAACAGTTTCTAGACTTCTGCCAGCAGTAACTAATTTTCTGCAAACAGTAAATAGTTCACCACAAGCAGTGTTTAGTCTTCTACAAGCAGTTTTTAATCTTCTGTTATCAATATCTCGCCTTTGGAAGTAATGATGCGTATATAGAGAACACCTATATATATTGCCCTTAGTTTTTAGTCTTCTGCCAGCAATTTTTAATCATATTCAAGCAGTAAGTAGTCTTTTATTAGCATTATTGTTATAATCTATATAATTTTGAAGTTGATCATTGACCGCATTTAATTAATAATGTCATATATCGTGTGGATTCCATAATAAGGTGGAAGGTCGATACGGTAATACATCACAGGATGGATGTAGGTCCGAGGAACGAAACGAACCCATATCAAAACGGTAAGATAACAGATCTTCGATTAGGACCCGCGCCGCGGGGATCTCAGCGGGCCCAAACAGCTGACGATCGGTCAAACCCACTCGATTCCCGCGGCCTTATTGCCTCCGATACGTCACTGTCGCACGCCGCCTTAACATTTTCGGCCCTTTCTTTCTGGATTATAATTTCGGTGGAAATTTTCGATTACGCTTTTTTTATCAACTATTTATGTTTACCGAGAATGTAATAAACCCATAAAGTCTTCCTTATCGCGTCCCGCATCCGGGACTCTTAATTATTATCACGGATTTATAAATATTTAATATTTAACTCTCGAGGCAGGTGAAACGGAGATCACAAACATCAAACCAAAAGCTTATCTGTTGAAAGTCCCGGGGCAGTCTTGGTTTGTTCCTTTCTGACTATGAGTTGATAGTGGTGGAGTTGTTGTTGTTTCTGGGTGAGATAGAGAAGATAGAGTTTGGGCGGTGAAGATCTATAGTTAATCAAAGTGGAATTCGTCCGAATTACCGCGAGGCGTCGACGCCGACGTCGTCATGACCGAAGATGCCTCAGGGCTACCACCACAGCGGTACCTTTGACCTGTACGGATACAAATTTCCTGCCAAAGCGGCTCTCCTCTCTCCTCCTAAGCTTTGTTGGGCTCGGACGGGGAGAGGACGGAATCGAAAACGAATTAAACGCGGGCGTCCGGAAGAACAAACAATAACGGCCGCCACCGCCGCCTCCAAAACCCAGAACCACAAAGGCTCGCAATTTATTCATAATTAACGTTACGTCAAGCGAAGGTTGTAATATTTTTACTTTTTTTGTTAGATTTAAAGCATTTTTCTTCGATAACAACATTCCCTTCGAATGTTCACTTAGTTTTTATCGTTCTACCAGTTCGAATTATAGAGATAGAGTTATAGGGATAAATCATAATGATTTTGGAACTAACAAAACATTTAGGTTAGTTGTTAAACAATAACTATCAACATGAATTATTTTTAGGTTAACTTTAAAGAAGGATTTCTCACGAACTAATTGAGATTTCAAAAAACTGTATTCACCATTAAAATTGTTGAGGAATTCTATATAAACGTGATTAATATGGTTATTTCGATTTAATATGTCACTTAGAAAAAATAATTTAAATTACACCCAAAAAAAATTGTTTAACACATTTTTAGATTAACTTTTTCTAATTGATGTTTAAAATCGAAATAACCATTTTAACAGCGTTTAATTTAAAATTCTTCAACGATTTTAATGGCGAAAACCGTTTGTTGATATCTTAATTAGTTTTTGAGATATAACTTTTCAAAGTTATCCTAAAAAATTACCCATTTATGTTGATACATTTTTTGGGGTTGAGTTCAAAATTTTTTTTCTAGGTTATGTATCAAATCGAAATAACCATGTTAATTATGTTTATTTAGAATTCCCTAATAATTTTAACGATGAAAACCGTTTTTTGATGTCTCAATTAGTTCTTGAGATATCACTTTTTAAAGTTAACCTAAAAAATCACTGATTCATATCGACTCATTTTTTTGGGTTAAATTCAAAATTTTTTTCTAGGTTATGTTTCAAATTTGGAAAAACCAAATTTGGTGCACTCATACAATTTTCTTTAATAAATTTAGTGGTGAAATTAGTTTTTTGAAATCTCTATTACTTTTTGAGAAATTCATTTTTAAAGATAACCCAAAAAAATGCTTTTAACACATTTTTAGGGTTAAACTTAAATCACTTTTTCTAAATGGTGTATAAAATCGAAACAACGATATTAACAGCTTTTATTTAAAATTCTCCAACAATTTTAATGGTAAAATCCATTTTTTGTTATCTCAATTAGTTCTTGAGATATCACTTTTTAAAGTTAACCTAAAAAATTACACATTCATATCGATATATTGCTAGGGTTGAGTTTAAAATTTTTTTTCTAGGTTATGTGATAAATTGGAGTAACCAAATTTGGTGCATTAATACAATTTTCTTTGATAAATTTAGTGGTGAAATTAGTTTTTTGAAATCTGGATTACTTTTTGAGAAATTCATTTTTAAAGATAACCTAAAAAAATCGTTTATTAACACATTTTTGGTGTTAAACTTAAATTACTTTTTCTAATTGATGTTTAAAATCGAAACAACCATATTAACAGCGTTTATTTAAAATTTTCCAACAATTTTAATGGTAAAAACAGTTTTTCGATATCGCAATTAGTTCTTGAGATATAACTTTTTAAAGTCAACCTAAAATATCACCCATTCATATCGCCCTTTTCAGGTTAATTTTTTTTTTCTAGGTTATATATAAAATTGAAAAAACCAAATTAGGTGTATTTATACAATTTTCTTTAATAAATCTAGTGGTGAAATTAGTTTTTTGAAATCTGGATTACTTTTTGAGAAATTCATTTTTAAAGATGACCTAAAAAAATCGTGTATTAACACATTTTTGGTGTTAAACTTAAATTACTTTTTCTAATTGATGTTTAAAATCGAAACAACCATATTAACAGCGTTTATTTAAAATTTTCCAACAATTTTAATGGTAAAAACAGTTTTTCGATATCGCAATTAGTTCCTGAGATATAACTTTTTAAAGTCAACCTAAAATATCACCCATTCATATCGTCCTTTTCACATAATTTTTTTTTTCTAGGTTATATATAAAATTGAAAAAACCAAATTAGGTGTATTTATACAATTTTCTTTAATAAATCTAGTGGTGAAATTAGTTTTTTGAAATCTCGATTACTTTTTGAGAAAATGTTTTTTAAAGACAACCCAAAAAACATGTTTTTTAACACATTTTTAGGGTTAAATTTAAATTATTTTTTCTTAGATGTATATAAAATCGAAATAACCATATTAATACCAATTATTTAAAATTTTCCAACAATTTTAATACTGAAATCCATTTCTTGATATCTCAATTAGTTCTTGAGATATAACCTGTTAAAAATAACCTAAAAAATCGTTTATAAACACATTTTTAGAGTTAAATTTAAATCACATTTTTTAAGTGGTGTATAAAATCGAAATAACCATATTAATATTGTTTATTTAACCCATTCATATAGGTACATTTTTAGGGTTGAGTTTAATTTTTTGTATCTAGGTTATGTACAAAATTGGAAAAACCAAATTTTTTGTATTAATACAATTTTCCTCAAGAAATTTAGTGGTGCGATTAGTTTTTTGAAATCTCGATTACTTTTTGAAATATTCATCTTTAAAGATAACCTAAAAAAATCGTTTATTAACACATTTTTAGGGTTAAACTTAAATAACTTTTTCTAAGTTGTATATAAAATCGAAATAACCATATTAGTGTGATTTATTTAAAATTCTCCTACAATTTTAATGGTGAAATCCATTTTTTGATATCTCAATTAATTGTTGAGATATAACCTGTTAAAGATAACCTAAAAAATCGTTTATTATAACATTTTTAGGATTAAATTTAAATAACTTTTTCTAAGTGGTGTATAAAATCGAAATAACCATATCAACATTATTTGTTTAAAATTTCCCAACAATTCTAATGGTGAAATCAATTTTTTGATATCTCAATTAGTTCTTGAGATATAACTTGTTAAAGTTAACCTAAAAAATTACTCATTAATATGATAATATTTTTAGGGTTGAGTTAAAAATTTTATATCCAGGTTATGTATCAAATTGAAAAAACCAAATTTGGTGCACTCATACAATTTTCTTTGACAAATTTAGTGGTGAAATTAGTTTTTTGAAATCTCGATTACTTTTTGAGATATTCAATTTTTAAGATAACCCAAAAAAATTGTTTTTTAACCCATTTTTAGGGATAAATTTGAATCACTTTTTCTTAGTTGTATATAAAATCCAAATAACCATATTGATACCATTTATTTAAAATTCTCCTACAATTTTAATAGTGAAATCCATTGTTTGATATCTCAATTAGTTCTTGAGATATAACCTGTTAAAGATAACCTAAAAAATCGTTTATTAGCACATTTTTAGGGTTAAACTTAAATTACTTTTTCTAAGTTTGTATATAAAATCGAAATAACCATATTAATACCAATTATTCAAAATTTTCCAACAATTCTAATGGTGAAATCCATTTTTTGATATCTCAATTACTTCGTGAGATATAACCTGTTAAAGATAACCTAAAAAATCGCTTATTATAACATTTTTAGGATTAAATTTAAATCACTTTTTCTAAGTGGTGTATAAAATCGAAATAACCATATCAACATTATTCGTTTAAAATTTCCCAACAATTTTAATGGTGAAAACCATTTTTTGATATCTCAATTCGTTTTTGAGATACAACTTTTTAAAGTCAACCTAAATTCATATTGACACTTTTTTTAGGGTTACGTTAAAATTTTTTTTTCTAGGTTATGTTTCAAATTGAAAAAACCAAATTTGGTGCATTAATACAACTTTCTTTGATAAATTTAGGGGTGAAATTATTTTTTTGATACCTCGATTACTTTTTGAAATATTCATCTTTAAAGATAACCTAAAAAAATCGTTTATTAACACATTTTTAGGGTTAAACTTAAATAACTTTTTCTAAGTTGTATATAAAATCGAAATAACCATATCGATATCATTTATTTAAAATTCTCCTACAATTTTAATGGTGAAATCTATTTTTTGATATCTCAATTCGTTCTTGAGATACGATTTTTTTTTATTTATACACAAAAGATAAGGGATAATGCATAATCCAACGTCTTGGTTGCTTCGTTTTAATTATTTGTTGGGCACCTGATTTTTCTACAGGAAGTGTTCAACATTGAAATTCGATTACTTAGTGCGTTTTATTTTAGTAAAATAACGTAAGTTTTATTTGAAATGTTTCGAGAAATTTTTTTATTGAAAGGTCGAGTCTTAAAACCGCTTCGACCCGTCGTCTTTACATTTTTTGTTTATTCACCACCAGTATTCCTGCTTCACACAATAAATTAAGGAGGGGATGTTTGGCAGTTGATTCGCTAATAACGGGTTTTAGTTGATGTGCGAGCATTTAAGGGTGATAAAGTAGTTTTGAAAAATAAAACTTATTACTTGAATTAAGTGATAAGTACGTGCTAAGTGTTAGGTGATATTAGTGATGTTGAGATCATCGGATTACTATTTTATGGATGTTAAAAGGTATTGTATTAATTCATTTTTTTGTCACAATAAATTAATTTATCTTTTCTTTCCAGCTTCGAAGTAAAACAACATCCATTCGGTGAGTCGTTTTCAATTTTATTAATTAACCAAAACATATCGGACTAATTCATACCATTTGAACGTTACTACAATTAATTAAGGAGATAATTGATGTGTTTGATTAATTAGTTTTTTGTGATTTAATCAAAATCCTTACCTATATTTCAAATCGGGCATTTCGGGCACGATTTCGTTTGAGATATAAAACATTAAAATCCATCAAACTGTTCTCTAGTTATAATCAATTCAATACAAATTAATTTTTTCTTATTGGGAGCTAGACTTTCGGTTATCCATACTTGCATAAACAACGAGCCGAACACGGTGTCACTCCGACGGATGTACAAGGTTAACGGGAGATAATTGAAACCGGGCATTTTGTGATTTCGATAGAAGAAACTATGACGAATCGAATGACGTATAGATCTTGATCATCGGGTACATCCTTTACGAGTTATCACCACTTAAAAAAGGCCAGTTTTGTGCTATTTTCGTGTACCTTCCCATTATTTTGGCGTTTTAGCGGAATTCGAAAGAGATTTCGAATCGGGCATTTCCACCTTCGTATTGGCCAAAGATTAAGCTTTCGAATGAGACATTGTTTATCGAAATCGATTGACTGGTTCTCTTATTATAATCAAAATACTATACATATAAAATCCTATTTAATTGGGGGCTAGAAAAATGGGGGATAACTTCGCATAGGTCCATATTAATATCATTTATTTAAAATTCCCCAACAATTCTAATGGTGAAATCCATTTTTTGATATCTCAATTAATTCTTGAGATACAACCTTTTAAAACTAACCTAAAAAATTACCCATTCATATTGATACATTTTTAGGGTTGAATTCAAAATTTTTTTTCTAGGTTATGTATCAAATTGAAAAAACCAAATTTGGTGCACTCATACAATTTTCTGTAATAAATTTAGGGGTGAAATTATTTTTTTGATACCTTGATTACTTTTTGAGATATTCACTTTTAAATATAACCCAAAAAAATTGTTTTTTAACACATTTTTAGGGTTAAATTTAAATTACTTTTTCTGAGTTGTATATAAAATCGAAATAACCATATTAATACAAATTATTTAAAATTTTCCAACAATTTTAATGGTGAAATCCATTTTTTGATATCTCAATTAGTTCTTGAGATATAACGTTTTAAAATTAACCTAAAAAATTACCCATTCATATTGATACATTTTTAGGGTTGAATTCAAATTTTTTTTTCTAGGTTATGTATCAAATTGAAAAAACCAAATTTGGTGCACTCATACAATTTTCTTTAATAAATTTAGGGGTGAAATTATTTTTTTGATACCTTGATTACTTTTTGAGATATTCACTTTTAAATATAACCCAAAAAAATTGTTTTTTAACACATTTTTAGGGTTAAATTTAAATTACTTTTTCTGAGTTGTATATAAAATCGAAATAACCATATTAATACAAATTATTTAAAATTTTCCAACAATTTTAATGGTGAAATCCATTTTTTGATATCTTAATTAGTTCTTGAGATATAACCTGTTAAAGATAATCTAAAAAATCGCTTATTATAACATTTTTAGGATTAAATTTAAATCACTTTTTCTAAGTGGTGTATAAAATCGAAATAACCATATCAACATTATTCATTTAAAATTTCCCAACAATTTTAATGGTGAAAACCATTTTTTGATATCTCAATTCGTTTTTGAGATACAACTTTTTAAAGTCAACCTAAATTCATATTGACACTTTTTTTAGGGTTACGTTAAAATTTTTTTTTCTAGGTTATGTTTCAAATTGAAAAAACCAAATTTGGTGCATTAATACAACTTTCTTTGATAAATTTAGGGGTGAAATTATTTTTTTGATACCTCGATTACTTTTTGAGATATTCATCTTTAAAGATAACCTAAAAAAATCGTTTATTAACACATTTTTAGGGTTAAATTTAAATAACTTTTTCTAAGTTATATATAAAATCGAAATAACCATATTAGTGTGATTTATTTAAAATTCTCCTACAATTTTAATGGTGAAATCCATTTTTTGATATCTCAATTAGTTCTTGAGATATAACTTTTTAAAATTAACCTAAAAAATTACCCATTTATGTTGACACATTTTTTGGGGTTGAGTTAAATTTCTTTTTCTAGGTTATGTATTAAATTGAAAAAACCAAATTTGGTGCACTCATACAATTTTCTTTAACAAATTTAGTGGTGAAATTAGTTTTTTGAAATCTCGATTACTTTTTGAGATATTCAATTTTTAAGATAACCCAAAAAAATTGTTTTTTAACCCATTTTTAGGGTTAAATTTAAATTACTTTTTCTAAGTTGTATATAAAATCGAAATAACCAGATTAATATCAATTATTTAAAATTTTCCAACAATTTTAATAGTGAAAACCGTTTTTTGATATCTCAATTAGTTCCAGATATATAATTAAAGATAACCTAAAAAATCGTTTATTAGCACATTTTTAGAGTTAAATTTAAAACACTTTTTTTAAGTGGTGTATAAAATCGAAATAACCATGTTAATATTGTTTATTTAAAATTTTCCAACAATTCTAATGGTGCAATCCATTTTTTGATATCTCAATTAGTTCTTGAGATATAACTTATTAAAGTTAACCTAAAAAATTACTCATTAATATGGTAATATTTTTAGGGTTGAGTTAAAAATTTTATTTTTAGGTTATGTATCAAATTGAAAAAACCAAATTTGGTGCACTCATACAATTTTCTTTAACAAATTTAATGGTGAAATTAGTTTTTTGAAATCTCGATTACTTTTTGAGATATTCATTTTTTAAGATAACCCAAAAAAATTGTTTTTTAACCCATTTTTAGGGATAAATTTAAATCACTTTTTCTAAGTTGTATATAAAATCGAAATAACCATATTAATACCAATTATTTAAAATTTTCCAACAATTTTAATAGTGAAAACCGTTTTGTGATATCTCAATTAGTTCCAGAGATATAACCTGTTAAAGATAACCTAAAAAATCGTTTATTTGCACATTTTTAGGGTTAAACTTAAATTACTTTTTCTTAGTTGTATATAAAATCGAAATAACCATGTTAATACTGTTTATTTAAAATTTTCCAACAATTCTAATGATGAAATCCATTTTTTGATATCTCAATTACTTCGTGAGATATAACTTTTTAAAGTTATATAGATAAATTTTTTAGGGTTGAGTTTAATTTTTTGTATCTAGGTTATGTACAAAGTTGGAAAAACCAAATTTTTTGCATTAATACAATTTTCCTCAAGAAATTTAGTGGTGCGATTAGTTTTTTGAAATCTCGATTACTTTTTGAGAAATTAATCTTTAAAGATAACCTTAAAAAATCGTTTATTAACACATTTTTAGGGTTAAACTTAAATAACTTTTTCTAAGTTGTATATAAAATCGAAATAACCATATTAGTATCATTTATTTAAAATTCTCCTACAATTTTAATGGTGAAATCCATTTTTTGATATCTCAATTAGTTCTTGAGATATAACCTGTTAAAGATAACCTAAAAAATCGTTTATTAGCACATTTTTAGGGTTAAACTTAAATTACTTTTTCTAAGTTTGTATATAAAATCGAAATAACCATATTAATACCAATTATTCAAAATTTTCCAACAATTCTAATGGTGAAATCCATTTTTTGATATCTCAATTACTTCGTGAAATATAACTTTTTAAAGTTATATAGATAAATTTTTTAGGGTTGAGTTTAATTTTTTGTATCTAGGTTATGTACAAAATTGGAAAAACCAAATTTTTTGTATTAATACAATTTTCCTCAAGAAATTTAGTGGTGCGATTAGTTTTTTGAAATCTCGATTACTTTTTGAAATATTCATCTTTAAAGATAACCTAAAAAAATCGTTTATTAACACATTTTTAGGGTTAAACTTAAATAACTTTTTCTAAGTTGTATATAAAATCGAAATAACCATATCGATATCATTTATTTAAAATTCTCCTACAATTTTAATGGTGAAATCCATTTTTTGATATCTCAATTAATTCTTGAGATATAACCTGTTAAAGATAACCTAAAAAATCGTTTATTATAACATTTTTAGGATTAAATTTAAATAAATTTTTCTAAGTGGTGTATAAAATCGAAATAACCATATCAACACTATTTGTTTAAAATTTCCCAACAATTTTAATGGTGAAAATCATTTTTTGATATCTTAATTCGTTTTTGAGATACAACTTTTTAAACTCAACCTAAATTCATATTAACACTTTTTTTAGGGTTACGTTAAAATTTTTTTTTCTAGGTTATATTTCAAATTGAAAAAACCAAATTTGGTGCATTAATACAATTTTCTTTGATAAACTTAGGGGTGAAATTATTTTTTTGATACCTCGATTACTTTTTGAGATATTCATCTTTAAAGATAACCTAAAAAAATCGTTTATTAACACATTTTTAGGGTTAAATTTAAATAACTTTTTCTAAGTTGTATATAAAATCGAAATAACCATATTAGTGTGATTTATTTAAAATTCTCCAACAATTTTAATGGTAAAATCCATTTTTTGATATCTCAATTAGTTTTTGAGATATAACTTTTTAAAATTAACCTAAAAAGTTACCCATTCGTATTGATACATTTTTAGGGTTGAATTCAAAATCTTTTTTCTAGGTTATGTATCAAATTAAAAAAACGAAATTTGGTGCACTCATACAATTTTCTTTAACAAATTTAGTGGTGAAATTAGTTTTTTGAAATCTCGATTACTTTTTGAGATATTCACTTTTAAAGATAACCCAAAAAAATAGTATTTTAACACGTTTTTAGGGTTAAATTTAAATTACTTTTTCTAAGTTGTATATAAAATCGAAATAACCAGATTAATATCAATTATTTAAAATTTTCCAACAATTTTAATAGTGAAATCCATTTTTTGATATCTCAATTAGTTCCAGAGATATAACCTATTAAAGATAAATCGTTTATTGGCACATTTTTAGGATTAAATTTAAATAACTTTTTCTAAGGTATATATAAAATCGAAATAACCATATCAACATTATTTGTTTAAAATTTCCCAACAATTTTAATGGTGAAAACCATTTTTTGATATCTCAATTAGTTTTTGAGATACAACTTTTTAAAGTCAGCCTAAATTCATATTGACACTTTTTTAGGGTTACGTAAAATTTTTTTTTCTAGGTTATGTTTCAAATTGAAGAAACCAAATTTGGTGCATTAATACAATTTTCTTTGATAAACTTAGGGGTGAAATTACTTTTTTGATACCTCGATTACTTTTTGAGATATTCATCTTTAAAGATAACCTAAAAAAATCGTTTATTAACACATTTTTAGGGTTAAATTTAAATAACTTTCTCTAAGTTATATATAAAATCGAAATAACCATATTAGTGTCATTTATTTAAAATTCNTGATACCTCGATTACTTTTTGAGATATTCATCTTTAAAGATAACCTAAAAAAATCGTTTATTAACACATTTTTAGGGTTAAATTTAAATAACTTTCTCTAAGTTATATATAAAATCGAAATAACCATATTAGTGTCATTTATTTAAAATTCTCCTACAATTTTAATGGTGAAATCCATTTTTTGATATCTCAATTAATTCTTGAGATATCACTTTTTAAAATTAACCTAAAAAATTACCCATTCATATTGATACATTTTTAGGGTTGAATTCAAAATCTTTTTTCTAGGTTATGTATCAAATTGAAAAAACCAAATTTGGTGCACTCATACAACTTTCTTTGACAAGTTTAGTGGTGAAATTAGTTTTTTGATATCTCGATTACTTTTTGAGATATTCATTTTTTAAGATAACCCAAAAAAATTGTTTTTTAACCCATTTTTAGGGATAAATTTAAATCACTTATTCTTAGTTGTATATAAAATCGAAATAACCATATTAATATTGTTTATTTAAAATTTTCCAACAATTCTAATGGTGAAATCAATTTTTTGATATCTCAATTAGTTCTTGAGATATAACTTTTTAAAATTAACCTAAAAAATTACCCATTCATATTGATACATTTTTAGGGTTGAATTCAAAATCTTTTTTCTAGGTTATGTATCAAATTGAAAAAACCAAATTTGGTGCACTCATACAACTTTCTTTGACAAGTTTAGTGGTGAAATTAGTTTTTTGATATCTCGATTACTTTTTGAGATATTCATTTTTTAAGATAACCCAAAAAAATTGTTTTTTAACCCATTTTTAGGGATAAATTTAAATCACTTATTCTTAGTTGTATATAAAATCGAAATAACCATATTAATATTGTTTATTTAAAATTTTCCAACAATTCTAATGGTGAAATCAATTTTTTGATATCTCAATTAGTTCTTGAGATATAACTTTTTAAAATTAACCTAAAAAATTACCCATTCGTATTGATACATTTTTAGGGTTGAATTCAAAATCTTTTTTCTAGGTTATGTATCAAATTAAAAAAACCAAATTTGGTGCACTCATACAATTTTCTTTAACAAATTTAGTGGTGAAATTATTTTTTTGAAATCTCGATTACTTTTTCAGAAATTACCTAATATATCTTGATCTAACCACGATGTGTTTGGTCTCAAAAAGATGATATAACACGAAAATGTGATTGTTAATGTTATAAAGATGTTATGTTTAGATATAAACGGTTCGTGATTACTTTGAATTAGATTTCGGACGTAAATTAATTTGGTTCTGATTCGTCGGTGTCCCATCGTGCACCAAAACAAGCGCATTTGGCACCGATTTCGCGTCGCGCAGTCAACACTTGATAGATTTATATTTACAGATTAATTCAAAACCGGTAAATTACTGTCTCCGATACGTCCCTAAAGCTCAAACGTTGCGCTCGTGCTCGTTCTGGGTTGTCTCGAAGTGTGTATTCTTGGATCTCGCACACCCGCACTCTCTTTCATTCCTTCTCCCGAGGCACCACTCGTTCTTTCTTTCTTTCTTTGCGATCTCCGCCGGTGGAGATTCTATTTTGCGCGCACAACTCGTCGTCGATTTGTCTCTCGACACGTAAATATCTTTTCCATTTCGAATCTTCGAACGAACAACAACAACGAGAGAACCACAAAGAGATGAGTCTCGGCGAAGAAGAAAAGAAGAAAAAGAGAGGACTCAAATCAAGGCCGGGCGATCATTTATCAATACTCTTTGACGGTTCTTTCGTGGTGGTGGCTCTTCGGTAGCTTCGAGTTGTCAGTCAACTCACCTCCGGTTATAAATGATTATCGAACGTGATGAAAATCTTTAGCTACTATAACTTTGTACATATACATATTTTAATAAGAATAAAACAAATTCTTTAAGGGCGGATTTAATTATTTAATGTTATAAATCTCGGACCCCCGACTGTTAAGGGGCCATAAAAAAATTTCAAGCGTCAAAACAACAATTTACAGCCACTGTTTTGAATTGTAATCCATCAAAGAAGAACTTTTTAAGTATAAAATATCACCGAAACTCGTTTCTTTTTAGCTATTCGAGTGGGATTTTTAAATATTACCCGAAAAAATCTCTAAATCTCGATTTTATGCGTTCTGAGAAGCCCGAAAAACTGATCAATATTCAATGGGACGTCGCCCAGGTATCGGCGGCATCCCAAGAATCCCACAAAACATGACCCGGGCATCCGAAAAACGACCGATACGTTCCTAGAAGCATAACATATCGTGTTCCTTCGGATAGATACAGGTGTTCGATCGAAAGATAACAAAAAGGAGAGACAATTTGTACCGTGATATATTCGCCTTGACCGTCACCATATCATACACCCCATAATTTATTTGTTAAAAAAAATTTTTTCTTCTTAGGAATAGATTGATGGAGCTAGAACGGAAATAAATTAAAACCCCGAAAAGATATGGACGATAATTTATGTTGTCCCATAATAATTTTAGTCGTATTCAACTCCGTTTTTGAGATAATCACTAATTATATATTTTTCGAAAAATCAATAATTTGAAAAACGTACTATTCACAGGGAAATTTAAATTGTGTTATTTTAAAAAATATCCTTATTAAAAGTTGTTTATAATTGGATTCTGTACAAATACTATTTATAAAATTTTTTGATACGATCAATAATTATTGAGATAATCTCAAAAATGTCATAATATATATGTTATATATATTAGTATATATCGCCACCTAATAGAGATATCAAAAATATTTATTAAAATAATCGATTTAAAATCACATTTTAAGCACATATTGTTGAAAAAATTTTTTGAAAAATTAATAATTTTAAAAACGTATTATTCACAGGGAAATTTTAATTGTCTTATTTTAAAAAATTTTCTTATTAAAAGTTGTTTATAATTTGATTCTCTACAAATATTGTTTATAAAATTTTTTGATACGATCAATAATTATTGAGATAATCTCAAAAATGTCATATTTATGTTATATATATCACTATACAGCGCCACCTAGTAGAGATATCGAAAATTTTTATTAAAATAATCGATTTAAAATCACATTTTAAGCAAATATTGTTCCAAAAATTTTTTGAAAAATTAATAATTTTAAAAACGTACTATTCACAGGGAAATTTTAATTAGGTTATTTTTTAAAAAATTTTCTTATTAAAAGGTGTTTATAATTGGATTCTCTACAAATATTGTTTATAAAATTTTTTGATACAATTAATAATTATTGAGATAACCTCAAAAATGTCAAATATATGTTATATATATCAGTATACAGCGTCATCTAGTAGAGATATCGAAAATTTTTATTAAAATAATCGATTTCAAATCACATTTTAAGCAAATATTGTTCAAAAATTTTTTTGAAAAATCAATTTTAAAAACGTACTATTCACAGGGAAATTTTAATTGTGTTATTTTAAAAAATTTTCTTATTAAAAGTTGTTTATAATTAGATTCTGCACAAATATTGTTTATAAAATTTTTTGATACGACCAATAAATATTGAGATAACCTCAAAAATGTGATATATACGGTATATCTATATACAGGGTGTATCTGAATGACGTTCCCAAACGTTGGGTTTTTTTGTACCAGAAAATAGTAATAAAGTTTTTGAGAAAATAAATTTAGCGAATTAGGAGGTGAAAAAAGGGAGTTACTTAATAAAATTCACTTTTTTGAATGGTGCTTATTAATAATTAAGTTTAGAGAGAATCTTCTGAGTTAGTCGAGTAGAAAAATCAATTTTAAATCGAAAAAGAAGAATAAATTTTTGTCGTATTCCTCTTAGTTCTTGAGATAATTACCGAAAAAGACTTAATTTTTGCAAAAAACTGCAACATTGATGAATTTAAATATGAATATCTTAAGAACGAAAAGCAATGCGGTAAAAAGTCACTCTTTATTTTCGATTTAAAATTCAATTTTGTACCAGAAAATAGTGATAGAGTTTCTAAAAAAATAATTTTAACCGATTTAGAGGTGAAGAAAAAAGGTGATTTAATAAAATTCATGTTTTAATTAACTTTTTTGAATGGTGCTCATTAATAATTAAGTTTAAAGGGAATCTTATAAGTTAGTCGAGTAGAAAAATCAATTTTAAATCGAAAAAGACGAATAAGTTTTTGTCGTATTCCCCTTCGTTTTTGAGATAATTACCGAAAAAGATTTAATTTTTGCGAAAAATTGCAACATTGATGAGTTTAAATGGGAATATCTTAAGAACGAAAAAGAATGCGGTAAAAAGTCACTGTTTATTTTCGATTTAGAATTCAATTTTGTACCAGAAAATAGTGATTGGGTTTTTAAAAAAATAATTTTAACGGATTTAGAGGTGAAGAAAAAGGGTTATTTAATAAAATTCACGTTTTAATTAACTTTTTTTAATGGTGCTCATTAATAATTAAGTTTAAAGAGAATCTTATGAGTTAGTCGAGTAGAAAAAACAATTTTAAATCGAAAAAGAAGAATAAATTTTCGTCGTATTCCTCTTCGTTCTTGAGATAAGTACAAAAAAAGGTGTTATTGTTTGCAGAAATCATCAAAATTGATGAATTTAAAACTGAATATCTCAAGAATGAAAACAAATACGATAAAATGTCATTCTTTGTTTTCGATTTAAAATTAATTTTTATACCCGAATCGGGTATTCGTATCATTTTTAAGTTGACTTAATCCAGACCGGTTTCGCAAAAATTACCATCTTCAGCCGAATCTATAAATTGGCAAAAATAAAAATGATTTAATAGAGCTGCACATATTTGATTTGCATAATAACGTTTTCCTTGGGTTGTTGTAAAACAGTCGTTTCTTTTTGTGATGCGATTAACACAGACGCGCACATACATGCACGATCGGGCAAAAAATAACGATTTGACTTTATAATCCGGGTGGTGGTTCTCCTCGGATATAGAGATATGTTTATAACAACGAAAAGTATCACCTGTTCGCTTTTTACGGTTATTGCGTTTTATTTCCATTATTATTTTTCCGTTCTTTTTCTCTTTCTCTGCTTTTTTCTTTCTATATACGCGGCGCGGTACGGCACCCATTACAACCAATCATCTAGAACGCATAAACAATCGAAGGAACCTGCGCAATAACCGTAAACTAGGGGAAAACGGCCGGCATAATGCGTCGTTACGACTCCGGCTCGATCCTTTTTCCTCCTCTTTTTATTTATTATCATTATTGTTTTTTTTTTGTTTCGTTGATTTCGAATCGTTTAGACATCATGGTGAATATAATTAAAAAGGTGGTCATAAAAATTCCAAAGAGATGCGTATGGAGTGTTTAGACTAGAAACCAATTTGCCTGATTGCTAATTGTTGATATTGCTCCGACTGCTTCGGGGGAGATATCCCGGCGAACAAAAGGATGAGGGGAGCGTTTCTAATACCAATTCCACATCTACAACAACCCCTTTTAGAAACAACCCGACATTTGCGTAATTTACTTTGTCTTAATAATTTTTATCGAAGAAAGAAACGTTCTTATCAACGGCCATCGATCTAATATGAAGTTATAACTCAGCGTTAAGGATAACGAGGATCGTCAGGAGCTCGGTTGGTCATAAAAACGCTCGTCGCGCCGCCCGCGGCGCCTCCTGAAACGGGGATCCCTTGATGTATGTCACTCATTTTTGTGGATTGGCGATTTTATCGGACGATGAGAAGAAATCTCCTCGTGTAGATGAGAAGACAACGAAAAGAGTCTTTTTCTTAAGATCTACTAAATTATCATCCATATCTTTTTTGGGGGTTAATTTATTTCCGGTCTAACTCAACAAACCAAGCCCTTTTTTGTGTTATCTCGATTTATAGTGATTCGGCTGAAGATGGTAATTTTTTCGAAATCGGTCTCGTTTATATTAATACAAAAATGTTGTGTGATTGGGTATAAAAATTAATTTTAAATCGAAAATAAAGAGTGAAATTTTATCTCATTTCTTTTCATTCTTGAGATATTTCCCTTTAAACTCATCAATGTTGGAGCTTTTCACAAAAATTAAATCTTTTTCGGTAATTATCTCAAGAACTAAGTGGAATACGACAAAAAGTTATTCGTCATTTTCGATTTAAAATTGATTTTACTACTTTACTAACTCATAAGATTTCTTTTAAAGTCGATTATTAAGGAGCAACCTTTTTTTTTTCACCTATTAATCCATTAAAATATTTTTTTTTACATATATGAGGTTATCTCAATAATTATTGATCGTATCAAAAAATTTTATAAACAATATCTGTACAAAATCTAATTATAAACAACTTTTAATAAGAATATTTTTTTAAAATAACACAATTAAAATTTCCCTGTGAATAGTACGTTTTTAAAATTATTGATTTTTCAAAAAATTTTTCGAACAATATATGCTTAAAATGTAATTTCAAATCGATTATTTTAATAAAAAATTTCGATATCTCTACTAGGTGACGCTGTATACTAATATATATAACATATATATAACATTTTTGAGATTATCTCAATAATTATTGATCGTATCAAAAAATGTTATAAACAATATTTGTGCAGAATCCAATTATACGCAACTTTTAATAAGAAAATTTTTTTAAAATAACTCAATTAAAATTTCCCTGTGAATAGTACGTTTTTAAAATTATTGATTTTTCAAAAAATGTTTGGAACAATATATGCTTAAAATGTGATTTGAAATCGATTATTTTAATAAAAATTTTCGATATCTCTACTAGATGACGCTGTATACTGATATATATAACATATATTTGACATTTTTGAGGTTATCTCAATAATTATTGATCGTATAAAAAAATTTTATAAACAATATTTGTACAGAATCCAATTATAAACAACTTTTAATAAGAAAATTTTTTTAAAATAACCTAATTAAAATTTCCCTGTGAATAGTACGTTTTTAAAATTATTGATTTTTCAAAAAATGTTTCGAACAATATATGTTTAAAATGTAATTTCAAATCGATTATTTTAATAAAAAATTTCGATATCTCTACTAGGTGACGCTGTATACTAATATATATAACATATATATAACATTTTTGAGATTATCTCAATAATTATTGATCGTATCAAAAAATGTTATAAACAATATTTGTGCAGAATCCAATTATACGCAACTTTTAATAAGAAAATTTTTTTAAAATAACTCAATTAAAATTTCCCTGTGAATAGTACGTTTTTAAAATTATTGATTTTTCAAAAAATGTTTGGAACAATATATGCTTAAAATGTGATTTGAAATCGATTATTTTAATAAAAATTTTCGATATCTCTACTAGATGACGCTGTATACTGATATATATAACATATATTTGACATTTTTGAGGTTATCTCAATAATTATTGATCGTATCAAAAAATTTTATAAACAATATTTGTAGAGAATCCAATTATAAACAACTTTTAATAAGAATATTTTTTAAAATAACACAATCAAAATTTCCCTGTGAATAGTACGTTTTTCAAATTATTGATTTTTCGAAAAATATTTCCTATAATATATGCTTAAAATATGATTTGAAATTGATTATTTTAATAAAAATTTTCGGTATCTCTACTAGATGATGCTGTATACTGATATATATAACATATATATGACATTTTTGAGGTTATTTCAATAATTATTGATCGTATCAAAAAATTTTATAAACAATATTTGTATAGAATCCAATTATAAATAACTTTTAATCAGAATATTTTTTTAAATAACACAATTAAAATTTCCCTGTGAATAGTACGTTTTTAAAATTATTAATTTTTCAAAAAATGTTTCGAACAATATTTGTTTAAAATGTAATTTCAAATCGATTATTTTAATAAAAATTTTCGATATCTCTACTAGATCACTCTGTATACTGGTATATATACATATAGATATGACATTTTTGAGGTTATCTCAATAATTATTTATTGTATAAAAAATTTTTATAAACAATATTTGTTTAAACTTCGATAATAAACAACTTTTCTTAATAACATTTTTTAAAATAACCTAGTTTTAATTTCCCTGTGAATAGTACGTTTTTCAAATCATTGATTTTCTAAAAAAAATTATTATCAATATTTGCTTAAAATGTGATTTCAAATCGATTATTTTAATAAAATTTTTCGATATCTTTACTAGATCGCCGTATGTTATAAATCACCCTGTATATATGACATTTTTGAGGAGTTTATCTCAATAATTATTGATCGTATCAAAAGTTTTTATAAACAATATTTGTTTAGACTTCAATTATAAACAACTTTTATTAATAACATTTTTAAAAATAACCTAATTTTAATTTCCCTGTGAATAGTACGTTTTTCAAATTATTGATTTTTCAAAAAATGTTTAGAACAATATTTGCTTAAAATGTGATTTTAAATCGAATATTTTAATAAAAATTTTCGATATCTCTACTAGATGATGCTGTATACTGATATATATATCATATATATGACATTTTTGAGGTTATCTCAACAAATATTGATCGTATGAAAAAATTTTATAAACAATATTTGTACAGAATCCAATTATAAACAACTTTTAATAAGAAATTCTTTTAAGAAATAACCTAATTAAAATTTCCCTGTGAATAGTACGTTTTTCAAATTATTGATTTTTCAAAAATTTTTCGAACAATATTTGCTTAAAATGTAATTTCAAATCGATTATTTTAATAAAAATTTTCGATATTTCTGCTAGATCGCTCTGTATACTGATATATATAACATATATACGACATTTTTGGGATTATCTCAATAATTATTGATCGTATCAAAAAGTTTTATAAACAATATTTGTATAAAATCCAATTATAAACAACTTTTAATAAGAACATTTTTTTAAAATAACAAAATTAAAATTTCCCTGTGAATAGTACGTTTTTAAAATTATTAATTTTTCAAAAAATTTTTCGAATAATATGTACTTAAAATGTGATTTTAAATCGATTATTTTAATAAAAATTTTCGATATCTCTATTAGGTGGCGCTGTATACTGATATATATATCATATATATAACATTTTTGAGGTTATCTCAATAATTATTGATCGTATAAAAAAATTTTATAAACAATATTTGTGCAGAATCCAATTATAAATAACTTTTAATAAGAATATTTTTTAAAATAACACATTCAAATTTTCCCTGTGAATAGTACGTTTTTAAAATTATTGATTTTTCAAAAAATGTTTCGAACAATATTTGCTTAGAATATGATTTGAAATCGATTATCTTAATAAAAATTTTTAATATTTCTACCAGGTGGAGCTCCACACTAGTATAAATTTTTCGAGTTTTCATAATTATTCATTATTTTTTTTTTAATTATGAAAAATCCATTTTTTTAAATATTTTTAAGAAATTTTCATGGTTTATAAAGAACGGTGTATATTTTTTCGTGGTGAAACACGCTTTAGAAAATCTCGTTTAATTTCTGAGATATGAACTTCTAACCATAATCACATAGTTGGAAATTAAAAATTTTTTAAAAAATCATTAAAAATCAGATTTTTGTGTAATCATTTCGAAAATCGGTGGAATTATAAAGAAAAGATTCCCCTTTTTGACGATAAAATCCGTTTGTTAAAATCACTTTTAATTTTTGAGATATTAATTTTTAAAGTAACCCGCAATTTTGGGATAAAATTAAATTTTTCCTTTAAATATAAAAATTTGTGAAAAATCCATTTTTTAAAATATTTTTATGAAATTTGTATGGTATATAGAGAAAAATGAGTGTTTTTTCGTGGTGATATCCGATTTAGAAAATCTCGTTTAATTTCTGAGATATGAAGTTCTAACCATAATCACATAGTTGGAAATTAAAAATTTTTTAAAAAAATCATTAAAAATCGGGCTTTTATTTAATCGTTGCGAAATTCGGTGGAATTATAAAGAAAAGATTCCCCTTTTTGATGATAAAATCCGTTTGTTAAAATCACTTTTAATTTTTGAGATATTACTTTTTATAGTCATTGTTGTAAATAATTTTTTTCAATAAATTTATAATAAGATACTATATAAAAAAAGGGTGTATTTTTTCTCATTTAATTTTTGAGATATACATTTTTGAACGTAATGGAAGAAAATTGAGGCAATATTATTGCTATTGTTCTGCTTCGAAGTGAAACATTTTCGATTGATGATCTTTTGGGACATCGTTAACGCGGTTGAACACCTCTCTCCACACGATGATAAACGATTAACAACCATCAAGCCCCCGTTTGTCCTAAAGTATCCACATAGCATGAAAAACTTGTTTTGGATTTCGACCCAATTTTTTTTCCTTGCTTCTCTCTCCCCCATTCTCACGGAGGGCACTTAACGGCCATCAAACCCTAAATAAATGGGGGAAGTACCGATACTCTGCTAGTTTGAAATCACTTCTTGCCATCCTATTAATTATTTTGTTCGAAACTAATTATTTTAGTTAAAAACGTTTATGATAAAAAACACCTGTTGCTAAAACTGTTCAGGTAAAGAAAAAAAAGCGTAAAAAAGGGACGGTATCGAACAGTAAAGTCCAGTTTTATGGGTATTTACGGTCGAGTTCGGGTGCCCGTTTAACGGGAGCAAGGGGAGCTTATAATGTTGCCGTTCCGCGAAGCAGTCGCGAGGTAATTTTTGTCGCACCTCGTCCAATTTAAAGGTCGCCGGGTTAAAACACCGATTTCTCACGTTCCAGAAAACCTACGAAGAAACGATTCGATGGCGGTGGCGGTGTCACCAACAAATTTCAATCCCGTCCGATCCAGAGCTGAGATTTCGAGATTTCCACCCTAATTTGGCCCCCTTAATTTCCCCCCACGTTATAAGATAATCGATACAAACCACGTCTTCCCATCCCATCCCACCCCCCATCTTGCTACCACATAGAAAGAAAATTAATACGAAAAGAAAACTTTTCCTTCTCCTACAATTTGCGTGACGTTGTCAAACCCGACTGATTCCATTATTTTTCTTGACGGATTTTCCCACAAATTCGAAATCTCGTTTTTCTGCTAGTTTCTTCGTTGCGATTATTATATGACGTATTTGGTCGTCAAGTGTCCAAAAGGGAGGTTGTAACGACCGGGCCGAATTACGGTCGTCGTCGGCGGAACGTGTCAAAATGGAATAATTTACCTGGTAATACGTATACGGCGTGATTGGGGCGAATTACACCGGTGTTAGCTAGGGCTGGAGGTGACGTGGCGACATCGCTACTAGATTAACGTTTAGGGAGATGCATTAGGTGTGTGCATGTCAAATTTTCATCAAAATACACAACATCTATCTACGGAAACATCTATTTAATTACGCTTTGTTTTCTCAAAAGATTATATCCGCATATATGTTCCAAGAATGGATTCGGCTGAAGATGGTAATTTTTCGAAATCGGTCTCGATTATGTCAACGTATTTATAGAGGCGGACTCGAGTAGAAAAATCAATTTTAAATCGAAAAAGAAGAATAAATTTTTGTCGTATTCCCTTTCGTTTTTGAGATAAATACCAAAAAAGACTTAATTTTTGCGAAAATTAAATTAAAAAGGGAATATCTCAAGAAAAAAAAGCAATAGGATAAAAAGCCACTCTTTATTTTCGATTTAAAATTTATTTTTCTACTCGATTAACTCATAAGATTATATCGTAACATCTTATATTTGAAGATATCATATTATATCCTCAAAAATGTCGTATATATAGCAGTATACAGCGCCACGCGGTAGAGATATCGAAAATTTTTATTAAAATAATCGATTTCAAATCATATTTTAAGCACATATTGTAGGAAACATTTTTTGAAAAATCAAAAATTTGAAAAACGTACTATTCACAGGGAAATTAAAATTGGGTTATTTTAAAAAATATCATTAATAAAAGTTGTTTATAATTGGATTCTGTACAAATATTGTTTATAAAATTTTTTGATACGATCAATAATTATTGAGATAATCTCAAAAATGTTAAATATATGTTATATATATATCAGTATACAGCGATATATATATCAGTATATAACGTCATCTAGTAGAGATATCGAAATTTTTTATTAAAATAATCGATTTCGAATCAAATTTTAAACAAATATGCAAAAAAATTTTCAAAAAAAAACAATAATTTGAAAAACGTACTATTCACAGGGAAATTTTAATTAGTTTATTTTTAACGTAAAAACTCATCACACACATTTATGATGATAAATCGAAAATAAGACGTTTTCCTTTTAATAAAATGATTCATTATTATTCATTATTTTCAATAACTCATTAAATATTGATTTTATTGGTTAATCCTTATAAAATTTTCATGATGTCCCAAGAAAAACGTTTTTTTTAAACACTCGCATTAATCATTTTATTCGTTTAACCAATAACCGAATCGATTTAATTATAAATATTTCCCGTTCCGCGTAAATTTCTTTCACGGTTAGCGGAGTCGGCGTTCAACGAACCTCCTTTTGTCTCTTGTAAGAGGAGCGCGGGTCAACGTGAAGGCCGCGATTAATATTTTTCGGCGAGCTAATTGCCGAGTTCCCAGCGCCGTCCGCGGCGCGTTATCATAACTCATTGAGTGACACGTTCTCGGAAACGCGACGATAAACGACGGGTACCCGCTTGCGTTACGCACTTCCACTGAAATCCTAGAAGTTTTATTATAAAATATTATTATATAAACCGTCGTTTTACCTTCCTTGAAGTGCTTTTATCGCTTGTTTGCACGAAATTTCATTTTTTTTATTATGCATCTAAAATTATTTTTAAGGCGATTATTAATCAATCTTAAGAGCATCTTTGGTAACACTAAGCTTGAAAGAGGTATCTCGATTGTTACCCGATGGGAGTCTATAATTTTAGCTACTAATGGCGTTATTACTGCCGCGGACCACCGAAGTAGCAGCAACGACACTCTCGCGAGAGGGCCACACGCGCGATACTTTGATAACTCATTAAGAGGAGAAATCAATTTGAAATTATAGAAATAGGAAGATTTCAAATCACGTTTAAATTAAGAAAAAAATAGTTAATTAAAACGGCGTTCTTAAAACCATCTTGGTATTCAATGGGTTAATCTAAAAATAAGATTCGGAATAATTTGAAAATTTTTAAAAAGATGTTTATAATTGAATTCTGTATAAATATTGTTTATAAAATTTTTTGATACGATCAATAATTATTGAGATAACCTCAAAAATGTCATATATATATCTATATATATCACTATACAGCGCGATCTAGTAGAGATATCGAAAATTTTTATTAAAATAATCGATTTAAAATAACTTTCTAAGTAAGTATTGTTCTAAAAATTTTTTGAAAAATCGATAATTTGAAAACCGTACTATTCACAGGGAAATTAAAATTAAATTATTTAAAAAAATTTTATTAATAGAAGTTGTTTATAATTGAATTCTAAACAAATATTGTTTATAAAATTTTATGATACGACCAATAATTATTGAGATAACCTCAAAAATGTCATATTTATACCAGTATACAGCGCCACCCGGTGGAGATATCAAAAATATTAATTAAAATAATCGATTTAAAATCATATTTTAAGCAAATGTTGTTCTAAACATTTTTTGAAAAATCAATAATTTAAAAAACGTACTATTCACAGGGAAATTTTAATTAGGTTATTTTTAAAAATGTTATTAATAAAAGTTGTTTATAATTGAAGTCTAAACAAATATTGTTTATAAAAATTTTTGATACGATCAATAATTATTGAGATAACCTCAAAAATGTCATATGTATACAGGTGTCTCCGAAATGCCGTTAGAGAAGAACGAGTTGTTAGGTTCAATTAACATCTTTTTATGGTTTCCGACAATTTTAGAAACAAAGAAATGATGGAAAAGTCATGTGTTCAGCGGATATTACCCCATATTTTTTTTACTGGTCAGGCGATAATTACATTATTATAATTTCTGAATAACCCATTTGAATTTGTAGTATTCCGTTGTACACGCATTTCGGAGGCACCCTGTATTTATATATACTAGTATACAGAGCGATCTAGTAGAGATATCGAAAATTTTTATTAAAATAATCGATTAGAAATCACATTTTAATCAAATATTGTTTGAAAAATTTTTTGAAAAATCAATAATTTGAAAAACGTACTATTCACAGGGAAATTAAAATTGGGTTATTCTTAAAAATGTTGTTAATAAAAGTTGTTTATAATTGAAGTCTAAATAAATATTGTTTATAAAATTTTTTGATACGATCAATAATTATTGAGATAACTTCAAAAATGTCATTTATATATGTATATATATCACTATACAGAGTGATCTAGTGGGGTTATCGAAAATTTTTATTAAAATAATCGATTTGAAATCACATTTTAATCAAAAATTGTTCAAAAAATTTTTTGAAAAATCAATAATTTGAAAACCGTACTATTCACAGGGAAATTTAAAGTAGGTTATTTTTAAAAATGTTGTGTATGAAAGTTGTTTATAATTGAAGTCTAAACAAATATTGTTTATAATAATTTTTGATACGGTCAATAATTATTGAGATAACCTCAAAAATATTATTTATACAGGGTGATTTATAACATACAGAGCAGACTAAAGTGGTAAGTACTAGAGGTAAAATTGAAAAGATTTTTGTTAAAAACTTAGTAGTTACATAGATATCGCATGTTAATTTTTTAAATAATTTAACATATAGATATTTTGGTTTCCCTGTGAACAGTAAGGTAATAAATATTATCGCATAACATAATGTATATTGATTTTATCTAAAATTGTTTCAAATAATATTTGTTTAGAATTAAATTTATAATAATTTCTATTAATAACATTTTTTTAAATTATTTATAGGGGGCGCTCTATACTGGTATCAAAAACTATATTTTTGAGGTTATCTCAATAATTATTAATTGCAACAAAAAATTTTTCAAATAAAACTTGTTTAGAATCGAAATATCAACAATTTTTCTTAATAAAATTTTTTGATATTGTCAACAGGAAATCCTCTATACTAGTATATAACTTTAATTTCCCTGTGAATAGTACGCAAATTTATTATATATTTAAAGATAATGATTGTATTTATCAAAAATTGTTTCATATAAAACTTTTTTGTAATGTTATTTAAAATATATTTTATTAAAAAAGTTTCTTTTTATCTCCGCCGAGTGGCGCTGTACCCTGATACTCAAAACCATATTTTTGAGGTTATCTTAATAATTACTGCTTGTATCAAAAAAATTTTCAAATAATACTTGTTTAAAATTAAATTTATAACAATTTTTATTAATAAAATTTTTTTAAAAAATTTATAGGGGGCGCTCTACAGAGGTATCTAAAACCATATTTTTGAGGTTATCTTAATAAGTATTAATTGTATTAGAAAGTTTTTCAAATAAAGCTTGTTTAGAATCAAAATACCTACAATTTTTGTTAATGAAATTTTTTGATATTATCAACAGGAAATCCTCTATACTAGTATACCATTTTAATTTCCCTGTGAATAGTACGCCAATGTATTACATATTTCAGGATAATCATTGTATTTATCAAAAATTGTTTTATATGAAACCTTTTTAGAATATCATTTAAAATATATTTTATTACAAAAATTTTTTTTTATCTCCGCCGAGTGGCGCTGTACCCTGATACTCAAAACCATATTTTTGAGGTTATCTTAATAATTATTGCTCGTATCAAAAAATTTTTCAAACAAAATTTGATTAAAATTAAGTTAGCAATAATTTATCTTAATAAAATTTTTTCGAATTTTCTACAGGAAACGCTCTATACTAGTATAACTTTAAAATTTCCCTGTGAATAGTACGGTAATAGGCTAGAAATTGAGATATCACAGAACTAAAAGGGCTACAAAGTCGAATAAAATAGGAAGAACAATAATCTGGGCCGACTTCGAAGACGTCGGTAATTGGATACTTTTTGACCGATTTCGACGTGATAATACCATCATCAGGCACAATTATGTTTAAAAAAACGAAAAATTAATGCAACATAATATGAGGTTAAGATAATATCTTATTTTTATCGAAAATCCTCTATACTAGTATATCATGTTGATTTCCCTGTGAATAGTACGCAAATTTATTACATATTTAAAGATAATCATTGCATTTATCAAAAATTGTTTCATATGAAACCTTTTTAGAATATCATTTAAAATATATTTTGTTATAAAAGTTTCTTTTTATCTCCGCCGAGTGGCGCTGTACCCTGATACTCAAAACCATATTTTTGAGGTTATCTTAATAATTACTGCTTGTATCAAAAAAATTTTCAAATAATACTTGTTTAAAATTAAATTTATAACAATTTTTATTAATAAAATTTTTTTTTAAAGTTTATAGGGGGCGCTCTACACTGGTATCAAAAACCATATTTTTGAGGTTATCTCAATAATTATTAATTGTAACAAAAAATTTTTCAAACAAAACTTGCTTAAAATGAAATTACCAACAATTTATCTTAATACAATCTTTTTGTATTTTTGATAGGTAACCCTCTATACTAGTATACCATTTTGATTTCCCTACGCAAATTTATTACAAATCCAATAATAATAATTGCAGTTATCAAAAATTCTTTCATATAAAACTTTTTTATAATATTATTTAGAGTATATTTCATTATAAAAGTTTCTTTTTATCTCCACTGAGTGGCGCTGTACCCTAATACTCAAAACTATATTTTTGAGGTTATCTTAATAATTATTGCTTGTATCAAAAAATTTTTCAAACAAAATTTGATTAAAATTAAGTTAGCAATAATTTATCTTAATAAAATTTTTTCGAATTTTCTACAGGAAACGCTCTATACTAGTATAACTTTAAAATTTCCCTGTGAATAGTACGGTAATAGGCTAGAAATTGAGATATCACAGAACTAAAAGGGCTACAAAGTCGAATAAAATAGGAAGAACAATAATCTGGGCCGACTTCGAAGACGTCGGTAATTGGATACTTTTTGACCGATTTCGATGTGCTAATACCATCATCAGGCACAATTATGTTTAAAAAAATGAAAAATTATGCAAGATTAAGATAATATCTTAAGAAAAATATAACACTATAAGAAATAACAACACGTCCAACCTATACATATATATAAGACACCATACAAAACAGCATAACGCCTCCGCTACATAGGCGAAGTTGACCTGATGTAAGACACATTGTCGTGCAATCTGCGACCGATAAATCGTGTCGTCGTCGGGGTGGCTGGTCGGATTTTTCCCTTATTAGAGACAATAAGGTTTTAATTCGCGCGACACGACGACGGGCCCGGAGCATTGTTTACCCGTCTCTCGCGGCCCGTTCGCGGCCCACACCCGGCCCGTTCGCGTGTGTGTGTGTACGGGCATGTGTGCGAGAACGAACGCTGCCGCGGCATGATTTACGGCCCCAAGATGCGACTTGCGGCACCGGTGAAAAATCGGACCGTGATTTACCGACTCCGAAAGACTCCTCTCTTCTTGCTGCTCTCCTCTCCGGTCGCCGCGGACAACGAGATATTGGAAGTGAGAATCGATGTCGCGTTACCTTGGAAAGGATGAAACGTACTTAGTTGGGGAGTTGTGGGCGATAAAGAATGTTAAATTTATATCAAATCTTCATTATATCAATATCTTATTACGATTATTTTGGGGTTATTTAAATCGTGCACCTGTTTTTAATATTTATTTTTTTGTGTATTTTTTTTTTCGTTCTTTTTTTGTTAAAGTTAAAGACGAGGCGATTCGATACTCTCCAGTGTCGTCGAAAAAAGGGACAAAAAGTCCCATCGCGCTTAATTTCCACCAGGCGACTTCGATGTCCCGGCGTCTCTCGTCCTTTGAATTATGAGCCAATGCGTTCTTTATGTACCTTCTCCGGCTTGGCAAGAACGGATCGGGTGGTTATATTTATGGGATTTCTGGATACTCGAGGATGTTCTTCACGTCCCAATCGTCCCCTCGCATTCTTCTTTTTTTAATAAACCACATCAAATGTCACAAAACAAATAAATTTCTATTTTTTTTTTAATATTATGTATATATTTATAAATATATATAATACTTTTTTTATTAATTAATTTTTTTGTGGTGAATTTTTATTCCCCGTATTGAAACGATCGCAAGGTACGTGTGGAGATGTTGAGGTGGGATGGAGCCGGTGCTCGCGCAGGGTCCCATGTTATAATCGAAGTGACACATTAGCGGTTCACTTTGAATTATCGAATTATCTGCGACCATATATCAAAATGCATTCCAAGACGGTATAACCCGGACCCGCGCGCTCGCGCGTATTTGTCTCCATCGTCCGGGGCGCCCTTTTTCTCTCTTTTTCGGTCGGGATCGTGGTGTCCCTTTTTCCTTTTAATCGTCTCCTTCCTTCGGTGTATCCACCTCCTTATTCGTTTTTAGTTTCTCCTCTCCGCGCTCACAACCGAATCCTATTTTTAGATTAACCCATAGAATACCAAGATGGTTCTTATTCCATATCGCACCGAACTCTCTTTTAATTAATAATTTCAAACGATCAAACGAAAAACGTTGGGAACAATATTTGAAAATTAAAATAAAAGGGTATAAATATCGGACCAGCCTGTATATGTGACATTTTTGAGGTTATCTCAATAATTATTGATTGTATCAAAAAATTTTATAAGCAATTTTTGTTTAAACCTCAATTATAAACAACTTTTATTAATAACATTTTTAAAAATACCCTAATTTTAATTTCCCTGTGAATAGTACGTTTTTCAAATTATTGATTTTTCAAAAAATGTTAGAAACAATATTTGTTTAACATGTGATTCTAAATCGATTATTTTAATAAAATTTTTTGATATCTCTACTAGATAGCGCTGTATACTGATATAATATTATAACATATAACATATATATGACATTTTTGAGATTATCTCAATAATTATTGACCGTATCAAAAATTTTTATAAACAATACTTGTTTAAACTTCAATTATAAACAACTATTATTAATAGCATTTTTTAAAATAACCTAATTTTAGTTTCCCTGTGAATAGTACGTTTTTCAAATTATTAATTTTTCAAAAAATGTTTACAACTATATTTGCTTAAAATGTGATTTCAAATCAATTATTTTAATAACATTTTTCGATATCTCTACTAGATTGCTCTGTATGCTGGTATATATACATATGTATATGACATTTTTGAGGTTATCTCAATAATTATTGATCGTATCAAAAATTTTTATAAACAAAATTTGTTTAGAATTCAATTATAAATAACTTTTAATAAGAAAATTTTTTAATAAAAACGTAATTAAAATTTCCCTGTGAATAGTACGTTTTTAAAATTATTGATTTTTCAGAAAATGTTTGAAACAATATACGCTTAAAATGTGATTTGAAATCGATTATTTTAATAAAAATTTTCGGTATCTCTACTAGGTAGCGCTGTATATTGATATATATAACATATATATGACATTTTTGAGATTATCTCAATATTTATTGATCGTATCAAAAATTTTTATAAACAATATTTGTTTAGAATTCAATTATAAACAACTTTCATTAACAACATTTTTTAAAATAACCAAATTTTAATTTCCCTGTGAATAGTACGTTTTTCAAATTATTGATTTTTCAAAAAATGTTTACAACAATATTTGCTTAAAATGTGATTTCAAATCAATTATTTTAATAACATTTTTCGATATCTCTACTAGATCGCTCTGTATGCTGGTATATGTACATATATATATGACATTTTTGAGGTTATATCAATAATTATTGATCGTATTAAAAATTGTTATAAACAAAATTTGGTTAGAATNATTATTAATCGTATCAAAAATTTATATAAACAATATTTGTTTAGATTTCAATTATAAACAACTTTCATTAACAACATTTTTTAAAATAACCTAATTTTAATTTCCCTGTGAATAGTACGGTTTTCAAATTATCGATTTTTCAAAAAATGTTTAGAACCATACTTACTTAGAAAGTTATTTTAAATCGATTATTTTAATAAAAATTTTCGATATCTCTACTAGATCGCTCTGCATACTGGTATATATACATATAAAAATGACATTTTTGAGATTATCTCAATAATTATTAATCGTATCAAAAAAATTTATAACCAATATTTGTTTAAACCTTAATTATAAACAACTTTTATTAATAATATTTTTAAAAATAATCTAATTTTAATTTCCCTGTGAATAGTACGTTTTTCAAATTATTGATTTTTCAAAAAATTTTTGGAACAATGTTTGATTAGAATGTGATTTCAAATCGATTATTTTAATAAAAATTTTCGATATCTCTTCTCGATCGCTCTGTATATTGGTATATATACATATATAAATGACATTTTTGAGGTTATCTCAATAATTATTGATCGTATCAAAAATTTTTATGAACAATATTTGTTTAGATTTCAATTATAAACAACTTTCATTAACAACATTTTTTAGAATAACCTAATTTTAATTTCCCTGTGAATAGTACGGTTTTTAATTATCGATTTTTCAAAAAATTTTTAGAACCATACTTACTTAGAAAGTTATTTTAAATCGATTATTTTAATAAAACTTTTCGATATCTCTATTAGATCGCTCTGTATATTGGTATATATACATATATAAATGACATTTTTGAGGTTATCTCAATAATTATTAATCGTATCAAAAATTTTTATAAACAATATTTGTTTAGATTTCAATTATAAACAACTTTCATTAACAACATTTTTTTAAATAACCTAATTTTAATTTCCCTGTGAATAGTACGGTTTTCAAATTATCGATTTTTCAAAAAATGTTTAAAACCATACTTACTTAGAAAGTTATTTTAAATCGATTATTTTAATAAAAATTTTCGATATCTCTACTAGATCGCTCTGTATACTGGTATATATACATATAAAAATGACACTTTTGAGATTATCTCAATAATTATTAATCGTATCAAACATTTTTATAACCAATATTTGTTTAAACCTCAATTATAAACAACTTTTTTTAATAACATTTTTAAAAATAACCTAATTTTAAATTCCCTGTGAATAGTACGTTTTTCAAATTATTGATTTTTCAAAAAAATTTTGGAACAATATTTGATTAAAATGTGATTTCAAATCGATTATTTTAATAAAAATTTTCGATATCTCTACTCGATCGCTTTGTGTATTGGTATATATAAATATATAAATGACATTTTTGAGGTTATCTCAATAATTATTGATCGTATCAAAAATTTTTTATACCAATATTTGTTTAGACCTCAATTATAAACAACTTTTATTAATAAAATTTTTTAAAATAACCTAATTTTAATTTCCCTGTGAATAGTACGTTTTTCAAATTAATGATTTTTCAAAAAATTTTTGGAAAAATATTTGATTAAAAAGTGATTTCAAATCGATTATTTTAATAAAAATTTTCGATATCTCTACTAGATCTCGCTGTATTGGGTATATATACATACAGGCCGCTTCCAAAATGCGTCTACTAGGGAAGACCACAAATTCCTTGGCTCAAAATAGGTCGATTTAAGTTAAGTTGTCTATATCCAAAGTTGATGTGCTAAGTATGATGAGGTTTTATTAATTATAAAATATATAAGAATTTATTTTGGTAACTTTGAAGTCCTCTAATGGCGAAACGAATCAACTTTGGATATAGATACCTTAAATCGACCTATTTTGAACCAAGGAATCTGTGGTCTTCTATTATTCACGCATTTCGGAGACACCTGTATACATATAACATTTTTGAGGTTATCTCAACAATTATTGATCGTATCAAAATTATTTATAAACAATATTTGTTTGCAATTCAATTATGAACAACTTTTATTAATAACATTTTTAAAAATAACCTAATTAAAATTTCCCTGTGAATAGTACGTTTTTTAAATTACTGATTTTTCAAAAAATGTTTAGAACAACATTTGCTTAAAATATGATTCTAAATCGATTATTTTAATAAATATTTTTGATATCTCCACCAGGTGGCGCTGTATACTGGTATAAATATGACATTTTTGAGGTTATCTCAATAATTATTGGTCGTATCATAAAATTTTATAAACAATATTTGTTTAGAATTCAATTATAAACAACTTCTATTAATAAAATTTTTAAAAATAACCTAATTATAATTTCCCTGTGAATAGTACGGTTTTCAAATTATCGATTTTTCAAAAAAATTTTAGAACAATACTTACTTAGAAAGTTATTTTAAATCGATTATTTTAATAAAAAATTTCGATATCTCTACTAGATCGCGCTGTATAGTGATATATATAGATATATATATGACATTTTTGAGGTTATCTCAATAATTATTGATCGTATCAAAAAATTTTATAAACAATATTTATACAGAATTCAATTATAAACATCTTTTTAAAAATTTTCAAATTATTCCGAATCTTATTTTTAGATTAACCCATTGAATACCAAGATGGTTTTAAGAACGCCGTTTTAATTAACTATTTTTTTCTTAATTTAAACGTGATTTGAAATCTTCCTATTTCTATAATTTCAAATTGATTTCTCCTCTTAATGAGTTATCAAAGTATCGCGCGTGTGGCCCTCTCGCGAGAGTGTCGTTGCTGCTACTTCGGTGGTCCGCGGCAGTAATAACGCCATTAGTAGCTAAAATTATAGACTCCCATCGGGTAACAATCGAGATACCTCTTTCAAGCTTAGTGTTACCAAAGATGCTCTTAAGATTGATTAATAATCGCCTTAAAAATAATTTTAGATGCATAATAAAAAAAATGAAATTTCGTGCAAACAAGCGATAAAAGCACTTCAAGGAAGGTAAAACGACGGTTTATATAATAATATTTTATAATAAAACTTCTAGGATTTCAGTGGAAGTGCGTAACGCAAGCGGGTACCCGTCGTTTATCGTCGCGTTTCCGAGAACGTGTCACTCAATGAGTTATGATAACGCGCCGCGGACGGCGCTGGGAACTCGGCAATTAGCTCGCCGAAAAATATTAATCGCGGCCTTCACGTTGACCCGCGCTCCTCTTACAAGAGACAAAAGGAGGTTCGTTGAACGCCGACTCCGCTAACCGTGAAAGAAATTTACGCGGAACGGGAAATATTTATAATTAAATCGATTCGGTTATTGGTTAAACGAATAAAATGATTAATGCGAGTGTTTAAAAAAAACGTTTTTCTTGGGACATCATGAAAATTTTATAAGGATTAACCAATAAAATCAATATTTAATGAGTTATTGAAAATAATGAATAATAATGAATCATTTTATTAAAAGGAAAACGTCTTATTTTCGATTTATCATCATAAATGTGTGTGATGAGTTTTTACGTTAAAAATAAACTAATTAAAATTTCCCTGTGAATAGTACGTTTTTCAAATTATTGTTTTTTTTTGAAAATTTTTTTGCATATTTGTTTAAAATTTGATTCGAAATCGATTATTTTAATAAAAAATTTCGATATCTCTACTAGATGACGTTATATACTGATATATATATAGATATATATATGACATTTTTGAGGTTTTCTCAATAATTATTGGTTGTATCAAAAAATTTTATAAACAATATTTGTTTAAATTTCAATTATAAATAACTTTTAATAAGAAAATTTTTTTAAAATAATTTAATTAAAATTTCCCTGTGAATAGTACGTTTTTAAAATTATTGATTTTTCAAAAAATCTTTCGAATAATATTTGCATAAAATGTGATTTGAAATCGATTATTTTAATAAAAATTTTTGATATCTCCGCTAGGTGGCACTGTATACTGATATATATAACATATATATAACATTTTTGAGATTATCTCAATAATTATTGATCGTATCAAAAAATTTTATAAACAATATTTGTTTAGAATTTAATTATAAATAACTTTTAATAAGAAAATTTTTTAAAAATTATTTATTTAAAATTTCCCTGTGAATAGTACGTTTTTAAAATTATTGATTTTTAAAAATTTTTTCGTACAATATTTGTATAAAACGTGATTTGAAATCGATTATTTTAATAAAAAAAATTGATATCTCTACTAGGTGGCTCTGTATACTGATATATATAACATATATATAACATTTTTGAGATTATCTCAATAATTATTGATCGTATCAAAAATGTTTATAAACGATATTTGTTTAGAAATCAATTATAAACAACTTTTAATAAGAAAATTTTTTAAAAATAACCTAATTAAAATTTCCCTGTGAATAGTACGTTTTTAAAATTATTGATTTTTCAAAAAATTTTTCGAGGAATATTTGCATAAAATGTGATTTTAAATCGATTATTTTAATAAAAAATTTTGATATCTCTGCTAGGTGGCGCTGTATACTGATATATATAACATATATATGACATTTTTGAGATTATCTCAATAATTATTGATCGTATCAAAAATTTTTATAAACGATATTTGTTTAGAAATCAATTATAAACAACTTTTAATAAGAAAATTTTTTAAAAATAACCTAATTAAAATTTCCCTGTGAATAGTACGTTTTTAAAATTATTGATTTTTCAAAAAATTTTTCGAAGAATATTTGCATAAAATGTGATTTGAAATCGATTATTTTAATAAAAAAATTTGATATCTCTACTAGGTGGCGCTGTATACTGATATATATAACATATATATAACATTTTTGAGATTATCTCAATAATTATTGATCGTATCGAAAAATTTTATAAACAATATTTGTTTAGAATTTAATTATAAACAACTGTTAATAAGAAAATTTTTTAAAAATAATTTAATTAAAATTTCCCTGTGAATAGTACGTTTTTAAAATTATTGATTTTTCAAAAAATTTTTCGAAGAATATTTGCATAAAATGTGATTTGAAATCGATTATTTTAATAAAAAAATTTGATATCTCTACTAGGTGGCGCTGTATACTGATATATATAACATATATTTGACATTTTTGAGATTATCTCAATAATTATTGATCGTATCAAAAAATTTTATAAACAATATTTGTTTAGAATTCAATTATAAACAATTGTTAATAAGAAATTTTTTTAAAAATAATTTAATTAAAATTTCCCTGTGAATAGTACGTTTTTAAAATTATTGATTTTTCAAAAAATTTTTCGAA